>JADRCH010000803.1:0-27275 GCA_019843965.1 Rhynchomys soricoides
TCTTCAAGGTGAGCCACTCACAGGCTCTGTGTCAATCACTGGACCCTATCTAAATTGGAATCACAGAGATGCTGTGTTCCCTCTGCCAATGCATCTGGAATTCCTGACCCTCTAGGTGTCAGCCTGAAGGTGAGTTCTCTGCATCTTGTTACACATGTGATAACTGGGAGTTACATCCCATTCTCTCTATATTGCTCCTCTGTGGCACTTGTTCTTTAGACCCTGGATCTGAGCAGAGGCACAGAGGATTGTCCTTGGATTCAGGCTGTAGCTAGACTGCAGTGGCTGGGACAGTGGCTGTCTCTTCTACTCTCAGGTGGCCACCCAGAGCTGTGGGTGTGGGATACACTCCTTTCCCTGTGATTTGCAGCCTGGAATATTTGTCTCTTGAGTGACTTCAGAAGCCCTATATCACATGGTTAGTTGGAAGATCCCTGTTCCTACTACATGACGTTCCTAGAGAAAGATGGATGGATTCACCCACGTTTTAGGGCACCTACTACAGTGTCCAGCATGTTTGTTTTGAGTGTACTCTCCATGGTATGGACTGGATGGATGAAATAACCAGGGTGGCAAAGTGCCTTGGCTGCTGACCCTCTTGAGCTCCACGAGGTGGTGCTGGCGTTCACCCTCTGCTTCCTAAAGCATTGCGGAGTTGCTTCCCGTTGTATTAAGGTCCCTTTCCCATTGGTTGCAGTTGTCTCAGGACCAAAGGGCTTTTCAGCATCCCACCTCTAAAGTGGTACTACCCAGAGTGACATGTCTTGCCATGTCACTGGTCAGTGGAGCAGACCTTCAGGATGCCCAGGTGAGATGAGCTCCACTCGTCCCGCTGCCCCACCCTGCTTCACTTCAGGCGTGTATTAATGTTCCAGTTCGATCTATGCTTTATGCTGAGAGTCCCCTTCAAGGCTGCCTCTCAGCTTTTGTGGACATTTTAATGGTTCTGCCTCTTAGTGTGGATTTTCTCGCTATCTAGCTAAACCCATGTTGAAGAGAAAAGACATAGAGCAAGGGATTTGGGAGAAGGAGAACAACAGAAATATCTTTGAATTTCTTAAATTCTATTGATTCTTGTAGCCGAGGTTTGCTACTCTAGGTACTTCTTTCTTCCGCCCTTCTCCATGCTAGTTTTTCCACCTTTTCAACCCCATAACACTAGAAATGAGAAAGAGGGAATGGGGCAACCTTATCTTTAGACTACATCCAACTGTTTAGGGGTATCTAGCTCCTTGGAGCAAGTTTGACCCTATCTTCCTCCTCTTCCTCCTCCTCTTCCTCCTCCTCCTCCTCCTCCTCCTCCTCCTCCTCCTCCTCCTCTTCCTCCTCTTCCTCCTCCTCCTTCTCCTCTTCCTCCTCCTCCTTGTTTCTTTTTTGCACATGTCTACTTAACAAACTGCAGTCAACAATAACCCACCATGTCTCTTAGAGCCCTAGCATTTATACATCCTCTGAAAAGTCCACAGAATTTCAAATGTCACACAATCTCAGAAACTATCCGCAGTTGGCAAAAAAAAAATCATGCCACTCTTAGAGCACAAGGCAAATGATAGTTAGCTGCCGTGAAGCAGCCTCGTATTCCCACACCTGGGATTCAAATGAAAACCTATTCTTGTAATATTGCTGCTTTTTATTTTTTTAATTTTTATTTATTTTATTTTATTTATTTATTTTGTTTTTCGAGACAGGGTTTCTCTGTATAGCCCTGGCTGTCCTGGAACTTACTCTGTAGAACAAGGCTGGCCTCAAACTCAGAAATCCGCCTGCCTCTGCCTCCCAAGTGCTGGGATTAAAGGTGTGAGCCACCACTGCCCAGCTATTGCTGCTTTTAAAACAAACCAAAAATTCTCACTATCAATTCTTTAAATGTGTGTGAGAGTGTGTGTGTGTCTTTGTGTGTGTGTGTGTGTGTGTGCTCCAGTGACTTGCAGTTCCTACAGAGATCATAACAGGGCAACAGATGCCCTGGAGCTGGAGTTACAAGAGGCTATGATCCACTTGATATGGGCATTGGGATACCCACCTTCAAACAACTAAGTGCTGAGTCTTAGTTTGAGTCTTGGTTAATCTTGGAATCCTGAGGTCCAAGCCATTGCCTCCACAAAGCTTCGCTTTCCCCAGGGAAAAAGTCAGAGCTCCCCGCCAGATTAACACAACAGTCACCTGACTACTGGAGAAGGAGGTGAGTCCTAAGGAATGATGGTTCAACTCCAAGCAAGTTTGGAAGAAGGTGTGTTGGCAGCAGTGGTGTGAAAGATCCCATGTCACCTGCTGTCCTCTCAAAAGCTGCATAGGGATGGGTGCCAAGGCCCAAGGACGTGTGTGGACTAGAACCTGTCCTGATGTAGGAGCACTTGGCCACTGAGGTCCAGCCATGCTGAAATCCCCTCCCACAGCCATCAGGCTGCCTCAGTTTGTAGACTTGAGACTTCTGTCAGCAAGAGTCTCTGTCTCCTCTACTCCAGGGGTCATAGAGCCAACCAGGGAGCCGGAGAGTCTGCAATGGAAGATGCTGGGGGTTCTCAGAGGAGTCCGTGCATGATGGGTCTCAGCACAGAGCAGGAACCTGAGGCAGGATGCACATAGGCAAGTGTCTACACTGCCTGCCACCCTCAGAATCAGCTCTGTCCTCATTGACCAACAGGGAGAGAGATGTTCTGAAGTGCACGAGGGGATGGGATGGAGGTGTGCTGGGGGACCATGGGACTTGGCAGAGCAGTGGTGCTGGAAGTGATCAGAGGAGAGCTCCACAGTTAGTGATGGTGGGGCTTCCCACCATTGGAAGCCCCGCCCAAGAAGGGTTGGCCAAAGCAGAGTTTGGAATGTTGAACTGAGGTCACTCTTTTGAGTTGGCAAGGGTGGTGGGATTCTTGGTGACACCCTACATGTGCCCATTCCAGTGTGTTGATTGGTCCACGGGTACCTGGGAGGTGAGAGTTTCGCTTTCCATTTCCCTTTTGGGAATATAAGTCTGGAAGCTGCTTGTCCTTGTGACTCAGAGGTGCAGCTGCCAACTGCATCTATACAACCAAGGCCATCTAGGTCCTGTTCAAACTCAGTAAGTTGAGCCTCTTCACTTCTCTGACTCCTCATCCTTGGGAAAGAGGAATAACTGCCTCATTCTAAGGATGAACTCACAGAGAAGCCACAGACTGCGGAGAGAGGAAGGGTGGAGCAGCTTGGCCATGTGCCACAGACCCATCGTACCCAGGAACCCCCAGCATGGCTGACCTTGCTTAGAATGGGCAGCTACCAAACTCCAGTTTGCAAAAACTTGAGAGTAAAACTTGACTGTGCACTGATCACGACAAGACCATGAAGACTGAAGTCATATCCAACACCCAGCTGTTGGTATTCGGCCTTGCTCAGATACTCTGGAGTTTTGTCCACACACAAGCTTTGGAGAGCTGGGAACACCTGCTAGAGGTGATCCTGAGAGGTAGAGAGTATCTACTGCCCATCCTCTCTACCTGGATCCCACATCCTCTGCATTGTGTCCTGGATATCAGCAAAGAGTAGAGTTCAACACTCCAGTAGGACTGAGATTAGCAGCAGAGATACTTAGGGGAGAGGATGGAGCCAGAATGAGTCCGGAGTCAGAAAACCTTCCTGTCCCATGTGAATGTTCTCTTGAAATCTTTATTACCTAAGAGGCTTTTTTTTTTTTTTTTGAGGTGTTGGGTGAGACAAGGTCTCATTATATAGCTCTCTCTGTCTTAAATCTCACTCTGTAGACCAGGCTGGCCTCAAACTCAGAGATCTGCCTGCCTCCGCCTCCCAAGTGCTGGGATTACAGGTATGTGCTTCCATGCCCAGTGCTAAGAAACTCTATACTCAAGGTAAGAACATGGGTTTGTGGCCACCAGGCCTCTGCCCTCCCCAGCAGCCTAGTGCTTCCAAAGATGTTTCAGAACCAGGGGGCAGGGAGAGGCCATGCTTATCCATATATGACCCATGTCCCACCAAGGCTGGCTATTTGCCACTTAATGCCTCTCAACCCTGGAATGACCACATGGGACTCAAATGAGCAGAAGAGGATTCAGCATGGGTAAGCTGGGAGAAGCCAGCTTGAGAACAGAGTGCTACCTAGTGGGACAAGCTGTGCAGGGATCCCTGCAGCCACCATGACAGAGTAACGATCTGCAAGAGGCAAGAAAGACAAGAAAGGTAATTTGATTCAATACAACTAAGTAGCCAGTGTTGGTTCAAACTTCAGGGGTTTGGCCCCAAGTAGTTTATTTTAGGCATATTGAAGCAGGCCACAAGTTGGTGAATACTTTCTTGGTGATAATTAACTCAGTCCTGTGTTCACAATAAAGCTCAAGATATCAAACTCTTTCTGTACACATAACATCTTTCAAAAGGATGGGTTCTATAGGTGGACAAGTTCATAGTAAGGGTCCAGAGGGAGCATCTGGTGTGGTCTTGGACACAAAATAGCACAAAAGGTCACCAAACTATTAACAATGTCTGCTCCCAATCTTCTGGGCAGATAACAGCTTATACATCCCTTCCTTTGAAGGATCAGCCCTGTTGCTAACCTTCCTGGTTCCCCTGGTGCTTATGTGTGAGCAGAAGAACCTCTGTGCCTCCTACAAGGCTGTGCTCTACCCCTGGACTGAGCACATTGCCTCACGGAAGGGACTGTGGATCTAGCCGTTAGGTGGTTAGGATGAGGGCAGATGCTCTCCAATCTCACATCCTGAACCATGCTCTAATAGTTTGTTTTCCTTACTTATGACTTTGGGACCATCAGTCTTGGATGGCCCATTTTCCTAGACTAATTCACTGAGCTAAAGTCTATATAGAACACAAGATGGAAGAGGTAGGGCAGAAAGGAAGTCTTGTCTATCGCCCCCCAACCCTCCCCCAACTCATGAGGAAGCTGTGTCTTTGAGAAGGTGTGTCTCTTGACCACAGGCTGGCTGCCCTCAACACCCCACAAAGTCTCTTGACCTGTCAATCCAATCTGGGTCACTCCCCAGCTCTAAGTCAATCACCATTCCAGCACACCCTAGAGAGTGTCAATGGATTCTCACTGGTCTTCAAGGGCACCCTGGCCCCTTAACAACTGTTATGCCCACTCTTCCATCACCCCCACCTGTCACCACCACTACTGTCATCCTAGGAAGTCACTGTGGCTCTTCCACATCCAGAATTCTCCCTTTGCCTTTCTCCCATTCCCCCACTTGTCACATTATCTGCTTCCTCCTTGCTTGCTCCTGTACAGCCCTCTTTATTCAAGCCTCCAAAGCTCTTCACTCCAAAACAGACTGGTCCCTCCCACCTCTGCACTCTCTATTCCCCTCTGGTCCATTGTTTCTGGCTCCCATTCTTTTCCCTCTATCTTACAGTGCTCAGCTAGAGAAAATGCCAAACTCCGGCTGGAAAGGTGGCTGAGCAGTTAAGAGTACTGGCTGCCCTGTCGAGGACATGAATTCAGTTCCCACTACCTACATCAGGCAGTTCACAACCTCCTGTAACTCCAGCTCTGAGAGATCTGACGCCCTCTTCTGGCCTCGGAGGGCACCTACACCCACATTCTCAGATACACACATATACATATAAATAAAACCACAACAACATTTTTCGAAAAGAACAAATGCCTAAGTCCTGAACTTCATGGGTCTGATTCTCGCTCACAAAAAAAAAAAAAAAAAAAAAAAAAAAAAAGCTTCAGTCTCCATCCAGAATACCTCCCCATCTTCTGCACTACTCTGGGGGAGGAAGCATGTTACCAAGTAGAGCCTGACTTCAAACCATCATAGATCTGTGTGAGTACCTCCAATTTCTCCTTCAGCTCCTGAGCCTGCTGTTTCAACTCCTCGGCAGGCTTTGCTTTTGCGCCCTTGTGCAAATTCTTGGACTCTTTCACAAGGCTGATCACATCCCCGGTGAGGGACACACCTGTGGTGGCTATACCCATGATCTGGGCTCTTCTGCTCATTGCCAGGGCAGTGCCTTTAAAGGATTTTTTCACATGCTTACCACTTTTGGCAGAGATGCTGCCCATGGTCATGAGGCGCTTGGCACTAGCTGCTAAGGCAGGGTTGGCTTTGGTGAGCTTGATAGCATAGATGCTCTGCTCAATGCACTGTAGGACTCGGCAGCAATTCTCAGACAAGGATGGTTGTAGGGGCTGTGGTCCTGAATGCACCACAGCCCCTACAACCATCTTCACTTTGTCCATGCTGGTTGACACCAGGCGGCTGGCTTCTGTTTTGGCTGATGTCTCACTTGTGTAATCCACGATATCAGTGGAGACACTAGTCATAGCTGCTGCTGCTCCCAGGCCTATCCCTGTTGCCATGAGCACCAGACTGACCCCAGCTGTCACAGGTACCAGAGCGAGGCCAAGGAGGGTCAGGACTCCAGACACAGTACTGGTAGAGCCGGCCACCACCTTGGAGATGGTACAGTCCCTGTGAACCTTGTCAATCTTGTCTGCAAGGGTGTGGAGCTTCCTGATGTGTCCCTCCAGCTCCAGTTTCACCTGGGGAAATGCATCCATAAACCTCTCCATGTCCTGCAGGTCATGCTGGAGCCTGTCCTGGTCTTCCACAGCCAGGTTTGCTGTGAGCGCATTGAGGGCGTCATGTAAAGCATCTGCATCAGCTCTGTTAAAGGCATCAAGTGATTAAGAGAGATCGTCTTGCTAGGGATTTGAGTCAGTGGTAGAGCACTTGCCTAATACACATGGTGCCCTAGATTCCATCCCCAATGCTTTAAAAACATGAAAATAAACAGTTTGTTATAGGCTCTATAATACGTAGTCTTCCCAGGTGACAGCATGTTCACTGTGACTCAGGAGGGATTTCACAGACATACAGAACCTTTCTTTTGATAGTAAATACTTAGTAATTGTAAATGGTCCTTAGTCAATAGAGGATAATGAGTAAACGTTGTGTTAAGATGCTCTTCATGGGGCTGGAGAATTGACTCCACAGTTAAGAGTGCTTGGTGCACAGTCTACAGAGCTGAAATTTGGTTGGATCTCAGCACTCATGGTGAGAGGCTCAGGATCACCTATCACTCCAAGTTCAGGGACTCTGGCACCCTCTTGTGGCCTTCATAGGTCTGTGCATGTGCACATTCACACACAGACGGACAGACAGACAGACAGACAATAAGTTAATAAATTGCCAAACATGGTGGGACACTCCTTAAATCCCAGCACTTAGGAGGCAGAGGTAGGCAGATCTCTGAGAGTTCAAAGCCATCTTGATCTAAAGATTGAATTCTAAGGTAGCCAGAGCTATGTGAAGAGACCTTGTCTTAATAAATAAATAATAGAATAAATCTTGTTTGTTTGTGTTTAAGATGCTATTGCTCTTGCAGTTAGAGAGTTGGCTCAGCAGCTAAGAGCACTGTCTGCTCTTCCAGAAGATCCAGGTTTGATTCCCAGCACCCAGATGGCAGCTCATATTGGCCTGTAACTATAGGTTCTAGGGACTCCAGTGCCCTCTGGTCTCTGTGGGCACCGAGTCTACACATATACACACACAGGCAAAGACATGTAAAATAGAAATAAATAAGGCTTTTTCAAAAACATTTAAAAGATGTTCTTTAGGGGTAGGGATTAGCCAGTAATTAAGGTGCGTGCCTAGCATGTGTGAGGCCCTGGGGTCTAGCACTGCATAAAACTAGGCATACCAATACACACTGATAATTCTACCACTTGATAGGTAGAGGCAGGAGGATCAGACGTTCAAGAGATGGTCTTTGGTTAAGTCTAAGTTCAAGGCCAATGTCAGACCTTGTAAAAAAATAAAATAAAATAAAATGTCCTGAGTGCCAGGCATTGAATAAAATAGAGACACCTTCTTACTCAAGGGTAACAGTGTAATCATTGGTATATTTATCAGGGGCGGGGATGAATCAGGGGTGGGGTCAGGGGGGGAGGACTCTGCTGATGAGCACAGGGAAGTAGGACTGGTATGTAAGTCACCCTTACTTCATAGAATATTTGCTAGTGTGTCATGAAGTGCCTTCCGTTTGCCCTACACTGCTGAGATACAATCGGTATCTCATGTCCTGCCTGCCAGGACTGTCTGCATCTGGTTGGGCACTTTGGCTGGAAGCTCATTTGAACTGAGCCACCGTAAGTGAACAACTCGTCTAAATGTGAACGGCTCCAGCATATGAAGTCTTTTGAGCAGCTCCGAGAGACCACAGTGGAAAGCTCCACACTTGACCTCAAGGGGCAGGTCACACATATACACAAGGACACTAAAAAGAGCATTGAAGACTAGGGTTCAATTCCCAGCACTCACATGGCAGCTCACAACTGTCTGTACACAACTGTCCAGGGGATCTGGCACCCTCACAGAGATATACATGCAGGGAAAACACAAATAAATCTTACAAAAAAACAAATAATTTTTTTAAAAAAAATATTAAAATATGCATAGTTAAAATTGTGCTAGATGTAAAAAAAAGTTACAGTATATTTCATGTTGAGACGTGGGTCTCATCTCCACAATGTATCATAGTTGATATTTTCAAATCAGAAAAATCTAGGATCCAACTTCTGTTCCCAGGCATTTCCTATATTAAAGAGCACTCAGTCTTTACCATGTGCTGTGTGGTGGGGGCTTTGGTGTCATTTCTGACCTCCAGGAGAGTAAGAAACCCCAGGTCAGGCTTAAGGAGTGTGTGGTCCAGCCTTCCAATGGCTCTGAGCATCACTGAGGCACCGGCACACTCACAAAGCACAGTTCTGGGTGTATCCACGGAGATGCTTTGGAGAGCACCACCCATGTCAACAAGGGCACTGGTTGAGAAAGACATGGGGTGAATGAGGCTGCACCATCCACAGGCAGGGGAAGAGAAACCAGGAAAGGGGGAGGAAGTCTTTAACTGCAGGTGACCTGGACAACTCAGCCTCAGCTACAAAGTCTTCCCAGGCTCCGTCTTCAGTCAGCAGCAGCCTCAGGTCTTTCCTGCCGGATGTGTGCTGCAGATACTCAGCGACTTCATCAATGAAGGTTCTGCTTGCTGGATGGAAAGGAGAGTGAGGTAGGAGGGTAGACTGGAGAAGCTTGAGTGACACCAAGTGTAGAGTCGGCTTCCCAGGCTTAGGTGGGTCTTCCTTCCCACCTAAGGAGGCGGGATAGGAAGGAGGTGAGTCCTGGCTGTACTCCCCTAGGACAGGTCAGGAATAGACACCCACCCCCAATGAGCTGGTGTTGGGGGAGTACCTACAGTCCCCCTTGAGTCTACCCTTCTCTGTCCTCAGTTTCTCTGCACTCAGTATGAAGATCTAGGCCACAAGCAAGAAGAAGCCAGGGGGATATAAGTAACTACCTGGGGAGTCCTCGCAGTCTGAAGGATCCATGGTGTCAAACGCAGGGTCTCTGGTCCAAGCTGCAAGGGGGAGAAGACAAACCGTGCCACAGAGGGGAACTGCTACAGAGAAGGCAAATACCTAAGGGCTATAGCCCACTGTTCCCTCCACAGTGTCTGCCATGGACCAACTGTTAGCCAAACTGTTTCTCTTCCCCAGGCTCTATAGAAACCTGCTAGTCATCTTGTTCTAACTGTCTACCCCAAATCTCTCGCTCCAGCCAAGGCCAAGGTGCCCTGTCCCATCGGGATCAGCTGACGATGCTCCTGTGGGAAATAACTGGCTTTGTATAAAGAAAGCAAGAAGAGGAGGGGCGTTGTGGCAGCCATCTGAGGGTAGGGGCGCGTGGGAGCTAATGACGGGAACTGGCGTTTACTGTCTGGGACACACAGGGCTCCTTAGGCATATACCTCATTAGGTGACCACACACGTGACATGAACTCAGGAACACAGTGACCCCATCTCAGTGTAGAGGGAAGACCACAAGGCTACCTAACATCCCCAGTCTTCACACCAGCATGTGAACCCCAGCCACCCTGAGCCATGCCCTGCTGACTAAGCCTGGATCCCTTAAACCCTCCAGCAGGATATCCCCCTGTCTGTGTGCAGTGTGCTGCGAACAGCTTCCGTCCACAGCAATGCCTGTGCCCTTCAGGAACAAGTTCACCAGTGCCCAGGGCTCTCCCAGGCTCTCCCACTCTAGAATCCTGCCGCTTCCTGACTCTGTTTCTGTACTTGCTCTGGGCTGCTCATCTGCCATTTCTTTCTTTCTTTCTTCCTTTCTTCTTTCTTTCTTTTGTTTTTTAAAATATTATTTATTTACTGTATATGAGTACATTGTAGCTGTCTTCAGACACACCAGAAGAGGGCATCGGATCCCATTATAGATGGTTGTGAGCCACCATGTGGTTGCTGGGAATTGAACTCAGGACCTCTGGAAGAGCAGTCAGTGCTCTTAACCTCTGAGCCATCTCTCCAACCCCATCTGCCATTTCTAACCATTGAACCTGAGTCATGTCATAGCCAATCCTTTATGTAGACAGCAGCGCAATGAACATGCTCCTTTAATAGAACTGTCTGCATTTCAGATTACCTCCTCAAGACCTGCCTAGAGGTCTGGCAAAATGGTACAGTAGATAAGGGTGCTTGTGGCTAAGACTGATGAGCAGAGTTCAATCCCAGACCCTCATAGTGGAAAGATGGAGGATACTCCCACAAGTTGTCTTCTGCCTTACACACACACACACACACACACAGAGGCAAGTGGAGCTCTGTAAGTTTAAAGCCAGCCTGGTCAACATAACAAATTACAGGCCAGCCAGGGCTACACAGTGAGACTCTATTTCTAAAAACGAAAACAAAACAAATAAAAACTAAAAAAAAGAGAAAAATACTTAAAAACATAAAAAGGAACTAACTTTCTTCCTAGACAGAAAGCTAAACGTACTTCCACCCCACTGGGATGGTGTGTGTGGGCGCTCAGTAAGAATTGTTTCTGATGATATTTTCAAGGCACACAAAGGCCTGCCAGGAACAGTGAGAGGCCCGCAAATGTTCCCCAAGTCACCAGATGAGATGAAGTGGCCTTCACAAGTGTGTCTGTCGCTTTTCTACCTTCACCATCATTTTTGATCCTGCCCAGCTCTGCACACTTGGTACACTGAGGCTCATTTGGTTCAGCAGTCTATTACAGGGTTTACTACCACAGGGTTAATTTAACCAAAACTCACCTGGCTTCCCCCACCTCTATGGAGCTCTGACAAGGTACCTACCTGCCGCCAGGACAGAGAACCCCAGTTCCTGCAAGAGCAACAAAGGGCAGAGTTTCTCAATATCTTCTCAGACGGTTCATTAATATTCTTTCCTTTCATAAGCAGATAATGTCTTCTCCATTCTGTTATTCTTGTTTCAGTTGTGACTACTCACTCCCCACCCCCAGGCAGAGAAGTTCATATGCAAGGAAAGTCCCCAGCCTTCATTCTTTGGCCTCTCAGAAAAGCCTTGCACTGACCTGACCCTGTGCTGCAGCCAGGTGCTAATGTGGGCATGGAGGACCTCTTGACGGTGGCTGTGACTCAGTTCATAGAAAAGCAGTTTCAGGAAGGACTGCCCTGCCCTGCTCCTGGCCAGCTGCACATCCATGATAGGAGCCCGAGCAGAGTTGAGCAAAGCAGCCCCCACCCCTTCAGATGATTTCAGGGCATCCTCGGGGGGGGGGGGGGGGGAGGGAGTAAAGACAGCTTGCTCCTTCTAAGGGGTCTTTGATGACCTCTCAGGGTCAAGGGTCAGCACTCCAGGCCTCAAGCCTGCTGCAGCCCCTCCCTCCCTCCCATCCCCTGCTTCTATCGTGCACCTTCAAGTCCATCCTGCCTCAGAGACCAAGACACCTCCATGTCTTTGCTGTGGCTGACCCTGTGGTGAGACTTTCCCACTCCACAGTGAGACACTTCTGTTCTCCCTGCCCCTTCATCTTCCCACAGTGGCCATGGCACCTGGCTCCCACTATAGAGACTCTGACCCCATCTCACAGGTGGGCAGTGGCCTCTGGGGGTCAACAGCACAGGTGATGTATCCACCAATTGAAAACACAGGTTCCTGGTGGGCAGAGTGGAGACCAATGCGGGCCTGTTTACTCTGAGACTGAAGTACTAAGTGTGACCTTAAGAAGCCACATTGGTGGCCCAAGCCTAGCACCCCAGTACTCAGGAAGCTAAGATGAAAAGAGGGTAAGCTTAGAGCCAGCCTGGGCTATGTGTGGAAACTGGGATTTCTAGGGAGACACTGTCTCAAAAAAAAGCTGAGTGTCTCTCACACCCTTGGTCTACCTGGCGATTTTAGGATTACAGAGTCGGTACGGCTCTGGGGATAAGGTTTAGCCATGTGTCCCTCTTAGTCCCCACACCTTGTGTCGTTGCCTATCCAGACACCCAGAACAGCTCCTGCTTTCTGCCTCCATGTCCCACATACTGATATCAGGAGTCAGGGGTGATGTGAGCCTGTGATCCAGCTGACTTGTCTGGAGCCCTTGGCAAGTCACCCCACTACTGGGCCCTCAGTTTCCCCCACAGGCCCTGAAACAGAACTGATGCTCAAAGGGACAATTGGACAAGAGCTTTGGGGCCGTCTGCATCTCAGGAGCCAGACTTAGTCCCTGTCAGACAACCAGGGAGGCAGAGCCAAGATTTAAACAGAGAGAAGGATTCTGACATGTGGCACTCATAATGCCCCTTTTTGCTTGTTTATTCTGGGGTCATCTTTTTTTCTATAATTTCTCTTCCATCATCGTCTTCCACCTTTATCAAGATTGACATTAATATTAACTCAACAGCCAAACAAAACTACTTCAAGGTGCAAGAACCAGGTAAATGAGCAGTGAGCAGTGATGGGAACCTTCTACTCAAAGTGTGGAATAGACCTTAACATGGTCTCTCCAACAGCCTTGGATGGAGCCGCCTGGATGGGACTCACTCGGCAGGTTAGGGCATCGAGATCTTGAACCCTAGAAAGTCCCCAACATCTGAAGATCTGCTACACAACAGCTCAGCTTGACTGGTGCCATCCAAAGCAAGTCTCCCAGGATGTCCCATCCCTGGCATAGGGATTGACATCTGTGTAATCTTTGGCAATGACAGGGCAAAGGAAACAACCCTGAAACCTGGGAGAAAGTAAGACAGGATGCAACACCATCTAGTGGATGGTGGAGGAATCAGCAGCCAAAGCACCTGGCACCATGATCAATCCCATCCCAGCACACACCGGCACAGACAAGCTAAATTTTAAAAGCTTGTCTGGATGCTACACTGGCTGCTCCAAAACAGGCACCCTAAAGTACTTAAATGGTCACCCCAGACTAACCTACCAGGACTGCAAAACACAGGAAAGGAAACCATATCCCTCATTGAGAGTCCTGCCTGGGAGTGGGAAGGGCAACTGTTGCTCCCAGCCACCACAGCCTGGCCACCAGCCTTATTCAGAGAACTGTCCTGGCTTTGCTCAGATGGGATGCCATGTCTCCAAATGTGTCAGCTTCAGGGTTTAGAGCAAGGTATAAAAATGGCAGGGATCTAAATCACAATTGCTTAACTCTTGTCACCATGCAGATAATGCTGCCCTTGGGTTGATGCACATACAATGGTCAGGAGCATCAGACACACTGACTGAGTGAACACAGCAGCTTTGGGATTCGGATTTCAAACTGACAAGTTATCAACCCAAGAGGCTGGAGCTCGCCTCAAGACTGTTGAGTGCTGAGGATGAGGATGGCGCTGGTGAGCTTTAACCAGAGAGAGGATCCAGGTTCAAGTTCAGCAGATTCTCAAATAGGAGGGAAGAAGAGCTGGGGAGCCACCCCACTAGACAGCTCTGCACCATGTGCCCAGGGTGTCACCACACTCCTCAAGACACCAAAGAGAGTTGACTGGTGTCATGTCATACCACAGCATGGCCTTGAAATTCATTGCACCTGACTGCTATAGCCAGAATGGAGGCTGCAGTGGCGTGTTGGCAGAGCCCGTAAACCAAGAATCTGGGATTACTTGTGCAGGCCTTAAATCCAATGCCAAGTGTCCTTTTAAGACCCACAGAAGGGACTGACAAGATGGCTCAGGGAGTAAAGGCACTTGCTGCCAAGGCTAATGGTCTGAATTTGATCCCTGGGACCCTGCTCCTCCAAGTTGTCCTCTAGACCCAGAAAAGCTTATGTGTACACACATAACACACACAGAGATGGGGGGGCCTCATGTGTATACACACATATACACACAGAAAGAGGGAGAGAGGGAGAGGGAAGGGGGGTGAGACTGAGACTAAGTTTTGTTTTTTTTTTTTTCAGGACTGAAGAGAAGGCTCGGTAGCTTAGAGTACTTGTCTTGCAGAGGGCTGGCACTCACAAGCATGTGACTCCAATTTAGGCAGGAATCTGATGCCCTCTTCTGACCACCAGGCATGCAAGTGAAACAGAGGCATACACACAGATAAGACATTAATACACAAAACATCCTTTTTTATCCTTAACAATTAAAGATGGGGAAAGCAGGCCACGTGAAGACAAGGCAGATACTGGAGCGGTGCTGGTCCAAGCCATGGGATACATGGACCCACCAGATTATCCTGGAGATAACACCTCAGCTTTGAACTTGAGAGTAGCTCTCTGTTATAAGCTATCTGGCATGTGGTAATGCTATAGTAACCCTAGGAAAGGCAAAACTAATGGAGGCTGGTCTAGGAAGTAGGACTTGACGCTCATTTTACTCGGGAGGGGAATGAAGCATCCCTGAGGTTAGAGCAAAGATTTCCATCCATCTCCATCCTCCAGACTGGACACCCCTGCAGGTCCCACACGAGGCTCTGGGAGCCTGGCCTGCACCTGGATCCTCTGAAGGGCTGGTAGCATCCTGGGTCCAGATTTTCTGAGGCAGCAGGTCTGCAGTGGTTATAAGAATGGACTCTCAGAGGGCAAGAGCAGTGGGTCAAGTTGTTAGCACTGGCTGCTCTTGCAAGACTCAGGTTCGATCCTCAGCATCTATGTGGTGGCTCAGAACTGCCTTTAACTCACGTTTTAGGGAATCTGATGTCTTCTTTGTCCTCCACAGAAACCAGATACAGCTATACATGCAGGCAAAACATTCACACAATAAAGACAAAAAAAAAAAAAAGTTCCCTAACTCTGTCAGATGCTACTGCAGCCAGGCTGGGATTCCACACAGAGCTGATGGCTCAGCCAGGCCAATTCATACCCCAAAATCTTCATCACAAGACTTGACAAGAGAAATCAACATTGTAGTCAATTACAGTGGAGGGCTTATCTTGCTAAGAAGCACAGGGTGTAGATTCCAAGCCCAGTGCTTCGAACATATACAAATAATAAAGGGCCAAAGATGCAGAGGCAGACTCAGAAATGGATGGAAACAGTGAAGATGGGCGTGTGTAAATCCAGCAGGATGCAGGCTGCTCTGGGGGTGTAGCCATCAGAACTGACAAGTCTGTCGGGGTCTGTCTTCCAGGCCTTCTGATTTCCTTATAGTACTGAGTTGGTCCGGCACAATCGGACGGATCCTTTGTTTCCTGTAGCATGGGGCTTCATCCACTGCTGATGCTGAGTGTGTGCTGTGTACACTGTGCCCTTCCCAGCTTTTACTCACCACCCACTCCTCCCCACTTTCTGCCTCTAGAACTGTAGCATCTCCTCCAGAACCTCCTTCCTCTTAGAGGAGAAAGGTGAGCCCAGCATGTGGAAGGAGAGGCCTACCTGAACCAGCCCCAGGCCCATGGCTGCCCAGCCTCTTAGCCTGCAATGGAGGGAGAAGGCTCTTGATTCCTAGGGCTGTGAGCCCCTACCACTGCCCCAGGATGTCTCAGAGCCCTCTCAAACGGCTAAGCAGAATCAAGTGTGGTCTCTTGTGACAGTTGGCCCAGCCCTTCCAGGCCACCTTCTGCTGTGGACAGATATCCAGACACCAGAGAGTAGGACACAGTACTCTTTATTGTGACGCTCAGTGGAAACATCTGTAAACCAGCTTACTGTAGTGGTGACAGCTGCAACACATGCTAAGGCACTTGTATTATATAAAAAAAGGGGTGCAGGTCCCACTCACTCCTTTGTGACAGCAACTGGGACCTGAATTCAGAGCTTGTCTAGCATATGTAGCTTCATAATTTGACTGTTTTTCCTTTAAAAAAGAAAAAAAAAAAAAAAAAAAAAAGCCTTCTTGCCATAAGGGAATTTAATCACAGCATTTACAAAACAGTGAGGCGCACAGGGAAGCAACCAGTGTAGACCACTGCAGGACAGGCCACTTTCTTCTAAACATGGTTCCAGGGGAAGGCTGTGCAAACACCCAGAACTGGAGCACTTACTACAAGAAGGAAAAATAAAACCTTTTTTTTTTTCTTTCAAAAGCATCCATGTGGAAGGCAGACTTGAAGCTATAGAGTGGGTGGCGCAGCTCAGCCACCCTTGGCCCCAGTCCTAGGAGAGGCACAAGTGTGCACAGTGGGCCCAGCCCTTGGATGTTCTGGCTGCCAGGCCCTGCAAGTCCCTTAACCATTAAATATATTTGGTCCCCTAGAGTACTGGGATAAGCCACTGGAAGGCTGCCAGCCTTTCTAGAGTGGCCCTGATGCCCTGTCTGATTTGCCCCAGTGCCAGGACAGCCTGCCCTTGGCAAGGGAGGGGAGGGGCATTGCACTTGAGACATTTTACAGTCAGAAGAAGCAGAGGCACCAGTGCTACCAGAAGGGAGTGGGGGGAATTCCCAGAGTGCCCCATGTTCTGCACCCAGCACAGAGGCGTAAGCCCTGGACTGCTCCTCCTGGACCAGGAAGGACCCAGGGAAGGGGGCCATAGGGCAGGTGTGAGGTTACCGTGTGTGATTGCCAACAGCAGAGGAAGGAAGGGGGATGGGCAGCCGAGGGGGGCGGGGGGGAGACAACACTTCTAGAGGGCCTGAGCTATCAAAACCTTTATCTGAAGAAAAAATAGATTCATAGAAAACTCTTGTGCCCGCTTCCATGGCCACCCTTCTTGCCCACCACCTGTGCTCTCAGGCAAAAGGGGCAAGACCTTGCAGGTCATCTGGCCTGAGCCAGCCTGGACTCTTTGGTATCAGATTCTCAAAGGGTATGGAGGACTGAAAGGGCTGCAGCAGAGGAAGCCAATGCCCTCGGGAAGGCCTGGGAGGAGGGGGTCACTGGCAGAGCAGTCTCAAGGCAGGGGTGTGGAGGGCTGGGGAAGGGAGGCGGAGCTGTGTGTCTATCCGTCTTGGGCAGCAGCAGAAGTTCCTACTCAGCCGCCTTGGCATCAGCCCCGTCTGCTTTACCGTCAACCTCCTCATCTGAGCAGTCACCAGTGCCTTTCCGGACAATTCGGCGAGTCACGACAAATGGCATGTCCCCACGTCTGTGGGCAGAGGCAGAGGGTCAGCAGGGCCCAGCTAAAGAGCCCAGGGATCACCCCTGCCAGAGGAAGTGGACCACCAGAGCAATTGCCAGCCTCACCTGCCAGGTGCCTTTACTACAAAGCAAAGTAATCAGGGAACGGAAGGCCGGCTCACCTCAGTTTGTTCTTCAGGGAGCTGACCTCACGGTTCATAGCATCAGCTGTCTCTGTGGCATCCTCCAGCTCACGCTGCAGCTTCCGGCGTGAGGCATTGGCCCGCTGGGCCTCCTCTTCAGCCTCCTCCAGCTGACGCTTAAGCTGCTTCAGGCGGGTGGATGCCTTGTCAGCCTGCAGAAACAGTCAGCCAGGGACACAGTGAGACACTGAGTGCAGCCCACCCAGAGCCGAGGCCCTTCCCGAGCACAGACCTGGTCCTTGAACTGCTCTGAATTCCTCCGCTCATCTTCCACCTGCAGTAGCACGTCCTTCAGCTTCTTCTCCGTCCGGCGCACCTGCTTGGAGGCTGCCTGGCGCTCCCTGGGTAGGACAGAAATGGTGACTGAAAGGGGGCACTCTCCACCAGATAGCACAGCCAGCAAGATGGCAACTGGAACTTCCACGTCCTGGGGCCACATGGAGGCCTGGAGGCTAAGGTGCTAGTCTTTTCTTCTGGACTTTCCTTTTCAGGGGCTGCTGTCTCAGGATGACACCTGGGCCGACCCATGAGACCAATGAAGAAGCCGTCTATGGAGAAACTGAGGGTTGGGACCCAGAATGATCCTGTTACCTCCATGTTTCACCAAAAATCAACTAGACAGAATCTCTCTCTAGAAACAGCCCCAACACCCCCAGTTCTAGGTGTGGGCTATGGGTTCTCATTCAAACTCCTCATACTTCTCAGAGCAAAGGAGGATGGCTTGTGGGGCCTGGAAGACTGACCGGTTCCTCCCCCAACCTGAGGTGACAGAGACCAACACTGTGCCCTCAGTCTGGGAAGGCCACCTACTTGGTCTCGTTGTCCAGCTGCTCCTCCAGCTGTGCAATCTTGGCCTCCAAGGCCGCGATGGAGGCCTTGTATTTGGACTTGACAGCGCTCTCCATTTCCTGCAGCTTGGCCTTGAGCTCCTTGTTCTGGCGTTCCAGCTGCTGCCGTGCATTCTCGTTCTTCTGTGCATGGCTGCGTTCCAGGTTCAGGTCGGTGTTTATCTGGTCAATCTGTAGGAAGGGAATATACTGACCTCAAGGAAGGCTGGCTCCCAGCTGCAGGGGCATGCAGGACCCTCTCCTCACACACCAGGACCAACAAACATCCCAGCTCTCTCGGGAAGGGATCTGCCCATGACTAGGACCCAGAAACTTCCTGAAACCTAGTCTCAGAAGCACAGGCCTTCATTGATTGGGTCAGAAGCAATCGGAGAGCAAGAGCACCCATCCTGCATCTGCCCGCCATGGCCTGCTTCACCACAAGGAGCTCAGACAAAGTCTGGAGCGCAGTGTGCAAGGCCCACTCCGGTCCTGGAGCTCACCTGCAGGTTGGCCTTCTTCAGCCGGTCGTTGATCAGCTCCGTGTTGCCCTGCTCTTCCTCCAGCTCCTCCTCCAGCTGGGCAATTCGGGCCTCTAGTCTCCTCTTCTCCTCCAATGCCAGGGCCCTGGGGAGGACCCGGACAAGTGAGTGCTTGCTAACTGAGGAGGTCCTCCCGGCACCCTGTGCTTCCTCCCTCTGGCTCACCCTTTGCCACTGCTGTTGGCAATCTCATCGGCCAGCTCGTCCCGTTCCTGTTGGGCCTGGCGCTTAGCACGTTCGGCGGCTGCCAGTTCCTGTCACAGGGACACCAGAGCATAACCCACTGGGACCAACACAGTCTTCATGGCCAGCAGCCCACACATCCTGTCTGTGCCTTAGCACATTCCTCCGTTCTGCCACAAAGCCCTTTCCCGGGAGCTCCTCTAGCTCTCAGGGCTAAGTCCCCCCCTAGGGCATAGTTTAGGCATGTGTTTATAAAGCCCCTATGTCTAAGACCTTGGAGTAAAGCCAGGAGCCAGGGCTATAAACAGGAAACAGCCAGGCCTAACGGGGAGGACCGTGGACAGACGTGCCGTGCTGTTCCCTCTGCATACGGTCAGACTAGATACTGAGGGCAGCAGATAGAGGGCAGAAGGCACGACAGAGATAAGGGATGGATCATGGAGGGATCAGCCCAGACCCAGCAGAAGAGCCATGCCAGAACAGAGGGTCCGACTGAGCACTCAAAAGCCAGTGATGGCCTGTCGTGGGAAGTCCACCAGACCTGGAAACACCACCCCACCCCTCTCCACTAAAGCAGCAGCCAAGGGGGCACTCAGGCCCCTCCTTGCCCTACGAAATTGATAGAGTCTCCTAATCTACACATCGTTGGTTCATGAAATGAACTGGGGACTCAAGGGTCACATATTCATTCAAGAGGCAGGATCTGTTGCCACGTTGAGGACTGCATCTCCTCTTCCCATACAGACATGTACGTACACGAACAGACACAGTACACCATGCCAAAGTGTGGAGCTAAAGGATAAAGCTCCACACTTTATGGGACCCTGTTATTAACTCCCTCCTGGAGGCTGCTCTGTTTTCCTGCCCTCCCCTCCCTGCTGACCCCTACTGACAGGAAAAGGCCCCAGGCTGCAGCTTGCTGGCCAGAGGCAGCGGCCCTATGCCCACAGCTGGCCCACCTCCTGCAGCTGAATCATCTCGGCCTCCATGCTCTTCAGCTTCTTCTCATTCTCCTTGGCCTGAGCCAGGATCTCCTCCCGGGAGGCGCGCGTATCGTCCAGCTCCCGCATGCAGTCCTTCATCTGGGCCTGTGTGAGGAGAGGTCAGCATCGCCAGTTACATCACACCTGCTCGGGGCCTCGACCCCTTAGGGACCATGCTCTTAACAGCAACCTGCTCTAAGCCTGGCATGATTTTAGCCAACTTTTTATAAATGGGCAGAAAAGTAACCAAAGGCATGTCTTCCAGACTAGATTTAGAAGGTGGCTCTTCACAGCACAGACCCCTGGACACAGTATAGGCTGGGACCATCTGCCTGCTTTCTGTAACTTCCTGTTGGCTTGAAGCTGATGCCAGTGGCATCATCCAATGGCAGCCAGGACATACGGTCAGTGACCAGGTGAGCTCAGGGACAAGACAGTAAGTATGCTTCCTGCCAGGTAAGGCAATGACAAAGCAGAAAAGTCGGTCCTCTCTGTCCCCCACCTGCTGATTTGAAGATCCTCTTTTTGTTTTGCAGACAAGTCTCACGATGGCATTCTCAGAGGCAGAGTGTGACTCCTGTCATATGCAGCTCTTAAGAATGCCATCAACAAGCTGACTTTCTGTGCCTTACAACCTCGCCCATGTGATGTTTAATCTTTCTTTCTGTTGGTATACTTGTGTGAATGACCACACAAGAGCTGTTTTTACTAATGTTAGTCTTTAATCACTGGTGAGTGAAAACTGCCCCCAAGTATGTGCCCCAAGCTCTGAGCCACTTCTCAGAGCCATCAGCTTAGACCGTTCATCACTGAACACTGCTGGTACCTGGTCTCTTCTTGAAGCCCCAGTTTAAGTGGCCACCATCCCTGACTCTTCTGCATGTCCAGCCACCTTCTTCTTGGTTTAATGTACTCAGTCCCCTCTGGTTACTGTGTCCCTTCTGAGCCTGAGTCTCACCTGTGAGACAGGCCCTGACTCCCAGCCTCTCCCAGCCCCATCTGTGACTAGCCTGGGTCTGCCTCACCTGAAGCTTCTTCAGCTGTTTGATGGCCTCCTCCCGGTTCTTATTGGCTGTGTCGATGTGTGCCTCCAGGTCCTTCAGATCCATCTCTAGTTTCTTGCGTGCTGCCATGGCCATGGAGCGCTGCTTCCTCTCATCCTCTAGCTCTGCCTCCATCTCCCGCACCTGAGGAACACCGGCAGCTCAGAAGGCAGAGCTAATGCTTAGCGCTCACTGCTGAGCACTGAGTTCAGATGAGCTCAGGCGAGTTCTAGGGCATCCGTGGGACCACCAGGGACAAAGTACAAAGTTAGTCACGGACCCCTAAGACAGGGGACTGAGAAATGAGTCAGTGGGAAGATGGTGCAGGAGCCCCTCCGAGGCCCAGGTGTTGCACAGAGAGACAGATGCAGCCCTGGTGTCCCCATAGTGAGGAGGCCGTACACACCTGTCTGACCAGCTGCTTCTTCTTCTCCTCGCTCTGTTCATCCCGGCCCTGCAGATCCCGCTCAAACTGGGCCTTCATGGCCTGCAGGTTCACCTCCAGGCGGAGCTTGGCATCCTCCGTGGCCTGGAGCTCATCCTCCAGCTCTTCCAGCTGGGTCTTCATCTCCTCTACCTGCTGCTCCAAGGCCCTCTTGGACTTCTCCAGCTCGTGGACCTAGCAGAGCCCCCAAGTTAGTTACAGACACACAGCTATGGGCCCTGAGCTTAGACCACACACACCCGGCTCCCCTGAACCAGGATGCGAGCCCAGCACTCACACTCTTGCCCACGTCATCCTTGGAGCTCATGAGGTCCTCCATCTCCGTGCGGAACTGCTTGTTGAGCCGTTCCAGCTCTGCCTTCTGCTCCATGGCCTCCTCAAGAGCCCGGGCCAGTGACAATGCCTTTGTCTCCTTCTCACGAGCCTCAGCCTCAGCTCGGTCACGCTCCTCTGCATACTTGGCCGAGATGGTCTTCTCCTCAGCTAGGAGCTGGGGAAAGAAGTCTTACTGTGAGGCTGAGACTAAGGACCACTGGTGCCCTACAGCCAGACCAGACCAACAGGGCCAAGGCTGCTACCAGGGACTCGCTGGTTCCCAGGGTGTCCTGGCAGAAGGAGGGCAGGGACTCCTCTAACTCTGTACTTTCATCTCTACTTAAATTCTTAAAGATTTTCACCTGTGTGTGCGCACACATACACACTTGAATGTGCACACACACATACATGTATGTGTATGTGCCAGTGCCAGTTGAAGCCAGGAGAATATGCTGGACCCCGCAGTTGCAGGCGGCTGTGAGCTGCCTGGCTTGGGTGCTAGCAAGGGAGCTCAGGTCCTCTGGGAGAGCAGTGACAGCTCTCAACAGCTGAGCATCTCTGCAGCCGTTCTGCCTAACTCTCTCACTTATGTTACCCAGTGAGGACGCCCAAATTCTTGAAAAGATGTGCTTAAAAGCTTAAATCCCACAAGTGGCCCGTCTCCGTAGATGGCTGCACCCACTGTGCCTGCTCTGTGTGGGCCCTCCCCCTCACTATTCTTCACCTTCCTGCCTTCCTGTCCCTAGGCCCATTCTTCCCCTGCTCCACAGATTGGGGCCTTTTTGTAAAGAGCATTCCTTAGAGGCTGTAGGCTGTACAGTCTCTCGCAGGCCATTCAGCTCTGCCACCTACCACGCTAAGAGCCAGTGGCAGCATGCAAATGAGCGTGGCCATGTACAGTGAAACTTTATGGGGCCAGGAGATGGCTCCGCAGGTAAATGACAGAAGATGGACTTGTGCGAGTTGTCCTCTGACCTCAGCACAAACACTGAGGCACTTGTGTACATGTGCTTGACCCTGATGTTTTATTCTGTTATTCCACTGGCCCCAGTGCCTGCATCTCCATGGTGGAAGGACTGGCTAACGTCTAAAACCTGCTCCTAAATCCTCCTCTGGTTACTTCCTCCCCGGGCTCCTCGCCAAGCTGCAGACTGGGGGCCTGGCCATGCCCACCCCTCTGCTCTGTCGAGTGGACGGGAGGCCACACCTGGTCAAACTTCTTCTGTTTCTTTTCCAGGTTGGAGACGCTCTGCCGCTGGTGGTCCAGGTCCACCAGCAGGTCATCCAGCTCCTGCTGCAGCCGGGTCTTGGTCTTCTCCAGCTTATCGTAGGCAGCCACCTTCTCCTCAAGCCGCTGGCTCAGGCCTTCCAGGTCCTTCTGAAGCCTCCGCTTTGCCTCCTCTGCGGTCTCCAGGCACCCTACGCCGTCCTCCATCTTCTTCTTCATGTCGGTCACCTGGACAGGACAGGGAAGTGATGCAAACACCCACACGGGCACCCAGTTTGGGCACACTGTTCTCCAGGACAACCTGGGTGGGCCAAGCCTGATGCACCAGAAAGGAGGACCAGGGGTCCAACCTAGTTTCAGACCCACTTCAATCACCTCCCTCTTCCCAGGAGGGAGGGAGAGGGCACCACACCTGGGCATGGAGGGTAGCGATCTGCTTCTCCAGGTTGCGCTTGGCCTCCTCTTCCTCCTCTAGCTGCTCTCTGAAGGAGTTTTTCTCATCCTCCATCTGCTTGAGCTTGGTGCTCAGACTCAGCTTCTGTCGGTTCTCCTCTTGGAGCAGCTCCTAATCAAGAGGGCAGAGGGGCCACTCAGGAGGTGCGGAAGCACCCCACAAACCCAACAGAGGACAAGGAGAGGATGTGTTATCAGGTGTGTCTGTCTGTAAGCAAGAAGCATGGGTGTGGCAACTAAGGCTCTTGGGGCTTCCGGGTCCCAACACTGTCCTCACCTGTGTGTCCTGAAGCTGGGACTCCAGTGCAGAGAAGTCCTTTGTAAGCTTGCTGGACTTGCTGTCAGACTGGTTAAGAAGACCGGTCACACTGTCCAGTTCAACCTGGTTAGGGAAGAGAGACACAAAGACTGTGGGTGCTCAGGACTGTTCTGGCAAAGCTGGACTACTTGAGCTGAACCATGGGGTCCTGGCTGAGGAACCAGGATGAAGCAGCACGCAGAGGGTGCAGCATGCCCCAGGCCTGAGGCCAGCAGAAGCTCACCTGCAGCTTGGTGACCTTGTCAGCCAGCTCGGTTCGTACACGCTCTCCCTCACTGAACTTGACCTGCAGTTCTTGCAGCTGTGCCTCCACCTTCTTGCGCTTGTGCTCTGAGTCGCCCTTGCCCTGCAGCAGGGCCTTCACCTCATTGGCCAGCTCTCCCCGCTCATTCTCCAGGGTCTGCTTCGCCTTCTCAAGGGTAGCTTTTACCTGGAGGAGGAGGCAAGGGTGTGGTGAGCACCCAGTGTTGGGTATGTGCTAGAACTTTCTAAAGTTGCTGAAGAGACAAGGACTCTTAGGTCCAAAGACTGCTGCTGCCTCTGACTCAAGATCCTGGGCAAAGAAAGCCCAGGTGGCGCTTACGCTTGGATTCTAAGGGTAGGTGAGAGAACACTGCAAGCTTTCCCTCTGAATGGAGGGATGCTCTAGTATAGGAGGTTCCGTGGGTCGTCTGTAGGGACTTTAGCAACATCCACAATACAAGGGAAACTGCTCCTAGACCTGCAATGTGATGTTCAAAGCAACAGCGTGACACCCTTCCAAAAACTACGAAGGTGTCAGGTGAGGTGGTTTGTGCCTTCAATCCTAGCACTCAGGAGGCAGAGGCAGGTGGATCTCTGTGAGCTCAAGGCTAACCTGGTCTATGTAGTATGTTCTAGGACAGCCAAGGTTACACAGTGAAACCCTATCTCAAAAAACAAACAAAAGAACAAAACAAAACTAGGAAAGTGCAGCTTACCAACAGCCCAATCCACACAGCACTGAGTGTGCTTAACAAGGTCAAGGGTCACAGGTCACAGGGCCCTGGGCCAGTACAAAGGCATGCTGGGTAAAAATACTAAAAATCAGATCACACAGTGCTGGTGGAGGTGGGGCGAGGTGTACTTCTCCATGTTCTAGACTGCCACATAAGGACATGAGCTGGAAGCTAAAGAGAGACATTTGTCTGAAAGAGCTGCCAGCTACCAACTGCCTGGATGGACATCAGGGTTTCCCAGTAAGACACCAGCTTGAACATTTGCTGGGAGTGTGTAAGAAAGGACCTCCTGGTCAGAAGAGACCATTGGGGCCCCCTTAGGTTCAGGGTGAGATGATGGCTGTTCCTTGAACTTTGTGATGGGATTAATGGAGCATTAACTATTCAGATGCTTTACAGTATGATCAATTCAACCTCAGATAATCACAAGACAAACCAGCCACCACCCCCCTTTACTGGCATAAAAATGGAGGCATAGAGGAAATTATTTACCCACGTCGTGCTGACAAAGCTGGAGCCCAGCCTGACACTGCTGTTGCCCTGCTCTCCTCTGATTCAGATGTAATGAGGCCCGTGCGGGCCCTCTCCAGACACAGCCCGCCCCTCCCAAGTTCCCATACCCGCTTAGTCTGCTCCAACTGTTCAGCCAGCTCCTCCACCGCCTGCGAGTGCTTCTGCCTCATCTCCTGGATCTGGGCTTCATGGGTCTTGGCCTCATCGTCAAGAGTCTTCTTCAGGATGCTCACTTCCTGCTCACGTTTCGACCTGGATAGAAAACACCATGAGACTGGAGGCAACATTCCTAGGGGGGATGTTGTTCCTTGTCCCAACTCTGACTGCAGAGGGCTGAAAGGGACAGAGCCACTTATATAGCTCTCTCTCCTCTCTCTCCCTCTCTCCTCCCCGCCCCTCTCTTATTCTAAGACAAGTTCTTATGTAGTCCATGCTGGCCTTAAACTCACTCTGTAGCCAAGAATGACCCTGAACTGCTGACCCTTCTGCCTCCATCTCCCAAGTGCTGGATTGCAGGTGTGTGCCACCACACCCAAACCCACAGATTCCCTACCATTGGCCTCCCTCCTTGGTCATCTATCCACCCTCAGGCCCAATCTAGCATGCACACTGCAAACTTGTGCCTTTCCAGCCCTAAGCTCCATTCTGTCTCACTAGGTTCTGCAGCAGGACTTCCACTCAGTGAAGAAGCTGCCAAGGGACCATCAGCACACACGCTCCCTGGTTCATGCAGTCAGGCCTCCCCAGCTGTACCTCCCCATCAACTCGCCCATGGCACACCTCAGCTCCTGCTGGGCAGCTGTGGAGTCCAAAGTGTCCTCCAGTTCTGTCTTCAGGGCCTCCAGCTCTTCTCCAAGATCCCGTTTCTGCTTCTCAGCTTTATTCCTGGAGGCTCGCTCAGACTCCAGGTCTTCCTGGAGCTCAGAGATCTGAGTTTCCAGTTCTCGAATCTTCTTCAGGGCC
This sequence comes from Rhynchomys soricoides, assembly GCA_019843965.1. Taxonomy (NCBI): domain Eukaryota; kingdom Metazoa; phylum Chordata; class Mammalia; order Rodentia; family Muridae; genus Rhynchomys; species Rhynchomys soricoides. Next base: position 26,210 of record JADRCH010000803.1, read on the forward strand.
ATATTCTTTTGCGCAGCTTCTTCTTCCACTCTGCCAAAGAGATCAGCGACATCAGCACAAGGCCGCTCTCACCACCAAACAAGAGGATGTGCAGAAGAGCCTCAGCAAGGTGCAGCCAAAGCGCCATCCAGCAGTCAGTCATAGATCAACCCGAGCAAAGCTAAGCCATCCAGGATGTTTAAGAGCGATATCACGCGGAGCTGGGAAAGATGGCTCAGCGGTTAAGAGCACTGGCTTGCTCTTCCAGAGGACCTGAGTTCAATTCCCAACACCCACATGGTGGCTCACAACTGCTTATAACTCCAGTTCTAGGAGCATTGATACTTTCTTCTAGCTCCCAAGGGGACACACACACAAACACAAATAAAAAATTTAAAAATATATATTAAAGAGAAATACCAATTAAGAACTGGGCAACAGAATTATTTCATTTTCTTAATTAAGACTGCCTTAAATATATAAAAATTCAAATGTTTACCAAAAAGATACAAAGAAAACAGTATAGGTCATGTGGATGTGCGTGCTGTCATTTACATCATTAAGAGCCGTTAAAGCCAGCTGAAACCACTGTATCATGGCAGTGGCAGGTGAAGGGAGGGAGGGGCTGTACATGTGGGGGCAGGGCACGTATGAGAAATCTCGACTTTCTGCTCAATCCTGCTGTAAATCTAAAGTTGCTCCTTAAAAAGAAATGTATACAGGGTGCTGAAATGGCTCAGTAGGCTTGCAACCAAGCCTGAGGACTGAGTTCAATCCCTGGGTCTCACACATGGAAGAAGAGAACTGACTCAGGCAAAATAAATAACCTCTGACCTCCACATATGCAGCATGGCACATTATCCTTGGGCAACCCCCAATAGGTAAATGCAAATAATAATAATAATAATAATAATAATAATAATAATAATAATTTAAAAGAAAAATTACTTTTAATATATGCCTATGGCCACAAAATAAGGAAAGAGCAAGGGACAGGAGACCATAGAGGGGAAGTAGGAAAGGATATAGGTGGAAGGGGAAGGGAGGACTACAGAGAATGGGGAGGGGAGGGAGGACTACAGAGAAT
>JADRCH010000803.1:27285-85594 GCA_019843965.1 Rhynchomys soricoides
GGACTACAGAGAATGGGGAGGGGAGGGAGGACTACAGAGAATGGGGAAGGGAGGGAGGACTACAGAGAATGGGCTGTAGATGGTTTCTGTGAAGACTAAACACTCAGGAACACATTGTCTGTGGATCAGAAGCATCTTGCCATGGGCTTTAAGACAGAAGCAGCGAGCATGCTCACAGCTTATTTATTGCAGCACCAAGAATGGGGCAGGAAGCCACTGCACCGTTGACACTGGCTAGGGGTTGAGCCTCACCTGGCCAAGGCAGCCTGCAATTCTTCCTCCTTCTTGGCCAGCTGCATCTTGAGCTCTGCGATCTGAGCCTGGAGCTCAGCAATCTGGTCGCTGAGGTCTGTGGAGTCTCCCTCCAGCTTGCGGCGGGTCTTCTCCAACTCCTGCCTCTGTTTCTCCTCCCTACGGAGGCGCTCTGCCAGGAAGGGCAAGAAGGGACACAGAGCCTTAATTACTCGTATAAAACCAAACACTATGCACCTATAGGACACATGGGCAGTTTAAAGGGACACCATGCACATGCCCACTTCCAACTCCGAGATGAAGCAGAGCTCCATAAGCTACCAAGGCGTCTGTGTCCCAGGGCAACACAGCACCTGGAGTTTGCGTCTTCCTTCTTCCCTTCACAGCTGTCAAAAGTTCAACAGCTTCTAAAATGGCTGTGCCCGACACATGCCATATCAAAGCTTCACGCTTATCACTCCTCACACAGGCACCCATCCAGCCAGGCAGCAATGAGTATGCAGCCCTAACTCCCAGGAGAACCAGAGAGTGCCCCTAAAGCCTGACAGCCTTGTCTTAAGGCGATGGCCTAGTCCTGGGCTGAGCCTGGCTTGCCTGTGAGTGGCACATGGCTCAGCGCTCTGGATGGACAGGATGCTCACGGCCAGAGCGCCTCACCTTCCAGGTCGGTGATCATTGCTTCGTGCTTGTTCTTGAGCTTGGCCAGGCTCTTGGACTTCTCCTCCTCTTCCATAAGGTTGGTAGTGAATTCGGCCACTCTGTCTTCCAGCAGTTTCTTCTCCTGCAAGTGGAGAAAGAATGTGACAGTTCAGTGCTGGCTGAGAGCATACTTTAGCTCTTCCAAAAGAAGACTCAACCAGAAATGTATGGATCAAGGTAAGGCAGGGCTTTAAAGGCTTGGCCAAGACCTCCCTCAGGTCAGGTAAGAAAGACTTCTAGGTGTCAACTAGTTTCGGGAAAGGACAAGTGGTCCCAGCCCTACCCCTATGAAGAGGCTGTCATCTGGTGTCTCCTCAATCCTAAAAGCTGGTAAAGACCTTTACCAAGGAGAAATGGCAAGCCTCTGCCCCAGCTTCCTCATTCATGGAAAAACCCCTTTGCACATGGAGCTGGTGTCCAGAGGCCTTGTGTGCCCTGGGAGAAGTGGCTTGCTGCTGGGCAGAGCCATGGCACTGCGGGTAAACAGGCAGGTTGGCATGTCTTGGTCCTGCTCTGCCCTACCTTCTCCATGACTACATGGAAAACCAGACCCCACCTTGGCCAGTTTGCAGTTCTGGTCCTCCATGATGATCTGGTCCTCTTCCAGTTTCTTTAGCTTGGCTTCCGTGGTCACCTTCTCAAGCTGCAGCTTCTGCCGGGCACTCTCCTCCTCCTCCAGCTGCTCCTCAAGTTCCTAAAGGGAGGGGAGATGTAAGAAGGGCGGAGGACACACACACACACACACACACACACACACACACACCTGGCCCCTACTCAGGAAACCTGTATGTCAACTGGGGCACATGACTGACACAGCATCACACTGTTCCCAGGGTCACTTGAGCCAGCACACCACAGAGGCCTGTGCGGAGGCTGATGGAGGAAGGACCAAAGAGAGAAACGCAGTGGCCTCAGGGTTCAATGGGTAATGCTCATGAAGATGTGAGTCGTGGACATTGAGTGACTGTCAAAAACAGCAAGCCTCCAGAGATGCCCAGGTGGACAAAGAAGGCTGATGTGACAACTGAATCTGTGTGCCTATCTTGTGCCACCAGGTGCCACAGGGTGCCCCACCCTGCCCTGCCCCGCCCCGCCCGGCAGGTGCAGGTGGTACCTGGATGTTCTGCTGCATCTTCTTCTTCTCTGCCTGCAGGTACTGGCAGCGCTCCTCTTCCTCCTCTACCCTGGCCTCCAGGTCATGGCAGATCTCCTCCAGCTCCTGCTTCTTCGCTGTCAGGCGGGCCCGGAGCTCCTCAGCCTCAGCACACAGCTCTGTTTCCGCCTGCAGCTGCTCCTGAAGCTGTAACTTCTCTGCCATTAGCTGCAAAGAACACATGCAAAGACTAAGTTCCCTGCGGCCTCTTGAAGTCCAGATAAGAAATGTCCCAAGGCAGGCTCGAAAGGCTTGGTTGCCAGTGGCTGGCACTGTTAGCTGCTGAGGCTGAGAACTTTAGAAGCAGAGGCCACTGGCGCATGCCCTTGCAGGGTAATATTGGGGTCCTGGCCTCTTCTTTCTCTCTGCTTCCTTGGCACAAAGAAGTGAGTAGCTCTGCTCCACCACTCTCTCAGTTGTGGCATTCCACCTCAGCGGGGGCCAGTGACCACAGGCTGAATCTCTTCAGCCCCTGTTTAAGTTACTTATCTTAGGTACATTGTCACGGCAACAGAGAGCTGATGTGGACTCCTCAAGCACCTCCAGGGTGGGTGCTATGGCTCAGGCTCCCAGCTGACTACTGCTCTCCCACTGGACTGCAAATGTTTTCTAAGCTGCAAGCCAGCCGGCCTGATGGTGGCCAGTAGAGGGCAGCACTGAGAGCAGATGGGATTGATTGGAGGAGCTGACACCTACCTGAGACTGCATAGTCTCCATCTCTGTCAGCCTGTTCTCGGCAGCCAGGTGCTTCTCTCGAACCTTCGTCAGTTCTGCCTCCTTGGCTAGCAGCTCATCCTCATGCCTTATTGAGTTCAGCAGGGGCTTGACCTGGGAGAGAAGACAGAGGCAGAGTTAAAGCCCGCCCGCTGCCTACCCCTAGACACTCCCTCACCTCTGGAATGCAAGCTCTAGAGGTGAGAGGCAACCAGACCTGCTATATTGGGTGGGGCTGGGGGGGTGTATACAAGTGGGTACAACCTTCCTAGAAGTCAGTCTGGTACAACATGCCTCTGACTTGCTTAATTACACTGCAAGGAAACCATGTCTACCTGGTGCATAAAGATGTCCATGACAGCACTGTTTATAGGACCAAGACTTAGAGATGATCCACCTATCCTCTAGGGAATAGTTCCTAAAAACTGACGCTGATAGGAATTCTAAATACAAAGTACAAAATACAAGACTATATACACAAGCCAAAGCTTGGCTACGCAAGAATGCACACAGTTTATATAGCTGAGACTTACTGCAAGTGAGAATAAATACAGAAACACCATGGTGTTGGTTCAGAGTGAAGTGCCCGTGATGGAAGTTTTATGATCTAAGACATTTTGGTATTTAACATACGTTATAAATTATAAACTATAATTTGCAAAGGAATTTTTTTTGAGATAGGGTCTCAATGTAGACCTAGTTGTCCTAATTCACTATGTGGACACAGATATCTGCCTACCTCTGTCTCTTGAGAGCTGAGATTAAAGTGTGTGCCACCATGCCCGTTTGCAAAAGGCACTTTTAAAGACTGGGGGTAGAGTAGAAGTTCTGAGCAGCTAGCTGCCATGGGGCACCACAAGAGGCTAGTGTCTCTCACATGGGGCCAATGTGTAGGTGAGGCAAGCCCTTATCTACAGAAGCTTCTCTCTAATTTGGCCCAGCCCAGACATTGCCACCTACAGCAAACAAGTGGTGCTGCTGGCAGACACTCTGGGCAGGACCAGGTTAGGCTCACACTGCTGAGCCCCATGGAGCTACAGGAAAGGCTTGCGATGTGGGCAGCAAGCCCAACACGAGCAGGAGGAGGTTGAGTTGCCCATGGAGAACCCACCTTGGTGAAGAGCCTCCACCACTGCCAGTTGCGCAGCCTGAGGTATGCAGCACAGTTCCTCTGGAGGACCTTCATGGCGGTCAGCTGCTGCTGCCTCTTGGCAAAGGCCCTGGAGAGGAAGGGGACAGTCAACAGCTCAGGGATGAGGAAAGCACACACCAACAACCCTGGCTCACGAATCACTGAACACACAGTGAACAACAAGGGCTCTGGTCTTCCAGCCACTGCCTTCCACTGCAGTACTCTCAGGCATGAAGGACGACCCATAAGAACCAGGGACAGACCCCCACTCAGTGCAAGAGCTAACTGTGGCCTTAGCCATGTTTTCCATCTATGCCAGGGGACGTGAACTTGGGCTCTCCAGCTCTGCTGCCTCCCTGCCTGAGCTGCTACAGAAGTGGGTAGGAAGGTGTGAGCAGAGGGGCTAACTTCCCCCAACACCACATCTCACACACACCGCCAGGGCTCAGAGCTCACACTGGGACTGTCCTGGGGCATGTCTGCCTGCTGCAGCAGGGGAATCTGAGCATGCTGATCTTACATTCTGAGCTCAGGGTGCTTCCACAGAGCATGACAGACACAGACAGGCCTGGGTGTCATCCCCACATGGTGAAAAGTGAGGATTAAATAAGCAGACACTTGAGACAGTCAAACTCAGTTGACTGACTTCCATTAGACTCCTTCATAAATAGCCCATTTCTACCCACTGAGAAATCCAGGAGATGGGGGGGGGGGGGGCACACAAGAGCCTGGGGCCAGACAGGTGCTGCGAGGCCCCAGAGGCCTTCAACCACAGCTGTCTACACTGTCCTCGGCAGCAGGAACCAAGTGAGGTGTGTGGGGTAAGATCCCAGCAACTTACTTCCTGGCCAGGTAGCCCCTGCAGCAGGCCTGGAAGCCAATGATGACATCGGTGATCTTCAGGTCCCGCTCTTCCTCCAGGTGGGCTAGCACTCCTGCCCGGAAGAACACTTTGCTCTGGCCGATGCGGTACAGGTTGCTGTCGAGCTCCAAGGCTTTGATCTAGACAGAGGAAAGCAGACCACTGACTGTGCCACTCTGCACATGGGGAGAAATGGCCAGGACTTGCCTCAGCCCAGCTATCCCAGAGGTTCAGCAATGGCTGCACCTCCTACAGGAGCCTTCTGCCCCAGGACCAGAGGGCATGGGTCTTAGGGACACTGAAGAGTAGGAGTAACACAGAGCAAGGTGACAAACCAGACTGTAGAAGAAACACAGGACTCTTCAGAGACCTTGCCTACCCCTGCCTCTGCACCTGGAGTCATGCTCCACAAATGCTCAACCAGGACATCCTCCACTGGGAAGCAGCCGAAGTTCATAGGCACCAAGACTTAAAGCAAGGGCCTTCATACGGGCCTCAGGACCCAACACCACCTGGAGACCCTGGCTCGTCCCCTCTCTTGAGGCCATGTACCTCAACTATATGGGGGTGACGTTTCAGTTTAAAAAGAAAAGCAGACACAAAGCAAATGACAGTGCCTCTTTCCCAGTAGGGCCATGGACACTACCCAAGAGAATGCCAGAAGCACTCAGCACAGAGCCAAAGCACCCAGTGAGCACCAAGCAAGTTTTAGTCATCATGACAAACTTGGGTAACTCCAGCCAGGGCAGCTGCACTCCTTAGAAAGCCGACACGACAAGGAGTTCTCTGCTGTCAACTGACTGGATTTAAAATCAGCCAGGAGACACACCTCTGGGTGTCTGTATGGAGAGGGCTCCAAAGTTTACCTGAGGAGAGATAGGGGTCACCATCCTATGGACTGGGGTCCTGAACTGAATAAAATGGGCAAAAGGAGAAAGCAGCTGAGCACCACTCATCTCTCCTGCTCAGTGCAGACACCAAGGGACCACTGCCTCCCTCTGTCTTCCCACCCTGCCCTCCTCTCCCTCATGATAGACTCTACACTCAAAATGTGAGTCAAAACAATCCCCCTCTTCCCTCAAGTTGTCTTTTATCAAGCACATGGTCCCGGCGATGAGAAGGTAACTAACGCAGGTAGATATGTGTCTAACTGGGTGGGAGGGATTTAGAATAAGCTCCCATTGGCACTGTCAGGGAGTGTTCTACGTGGGTTCTGGAAGACAGCTGTTCCTAAATGACCTTGCTAGTCTGTCAAGACTATATGGGAATAGTCATACCCATCTTTTCTGAAGAGCCAGGGAGAGAACTCTGCTCCCTGTTAGAAGGCACATAGCCCACCTCACAAGAAAGTGGCTAAGGGTCCATGGAGAAGAGGTAATCCAGACCTTAGGGGAGACTTCCTCCAACCCTGACCTCCTCACTCTGGCTGACAAGCATCTGGACAGCAGGCAGCATCCCCCCTGCCCTATATCCTTCCCCATCTCAATCTCCCAACCACTAAATATAAACTTAATCTACATGAGAAGTGTTGAGGTTTTTTTTTCTTTCTTGCAATTCTTCATATCAGCAGCCCTGCCTCCATGACTCTTGAGACAGCAAGCAGTGGCTACTCACAGAGGCCAAGCTGGGAATAAGAAACACAGGAAAGGGCCCAGGGTGGCTATGGGGCACTGGGACCATTGGTGATTAAACCAAAACCCAGAGTGTGCACTGCACATCAAGTCAGGGCAGGAGGGTGTAGGGAGGGAAAGTCCAGATATTGAGTCAACCCCTGGACCACTCGGCCCTGGCTGTGAGCTAGCTGCCTGTGGACACACTGAGTACAAAGGCCAAAGGATAAAGGCCAAGAAAGCAGTAGAATTGTTCCCTGAATAGAACAGAGCAGCTCCTGTCAGAATCTCCTTTGGCCTAGTCCCTGGGGTTTGTCCTGGTTCCAACATATCTCTGACTACTCAAGGCCTTTGTGGGCAGCCTCTCATACACTAAGAAAAATCAGAACCTAAGCACAAGCAGAGAAACACAGCACAGGCATCATCAGGTCAAAATGACCATTGGACACTCATCACGTGAGCAGCTGTGACCCAACAGCCAAAGGTGCCCACCCCAGTGAACTGCAGTAGGACTCACCATGAGCACACACGCCTGCTTCCCATCCATGAAGCCCTTTGGAATGGAGTTAGGGGTGAGGATCTCATACCTGGGGAAGGAGAGAGAAGTTGGTCAGTCTATCCACTCTTCAGTTCTGCATGGACTCCACTTTCATCAAACCCTAAGGCCGCCCTTCTAACGCAGCAGGAGTGTAGCACTGCTCACCGAGTCTCCCAAAGAGGGAGTCCCACCCCAGTCACACCCTGCTCCTTCTTTGGCTAAATGGCTAAAAAGGGAGTAAGCTTGGAAAGGGTACTGGAACATTTCAGACACCAGGGCTAAGCTACAGGCTGTGCTTGTTCCCTGCTAACCACTGAGTCCTCATCTGGGACCCAGGGACAGGCATGCTCACAGGTTCCCTGGTCACCACATATCAGCCATGAATAAATGACAGCATCTTGGTAGCAATCAGCACTCAACAGTCACTAGACAGATTAAGCCCAAGGCACGATCTCCTGCACAGACAGCAGGAAGCTGCAGCACTTCCCAACCCTGCTCCACAAAATCCCTTCAGTGACCATGTTTCTGGCTGCCCCCTTCGAGCCAGCCCATCATCAGCCCTGGAAATGAAACCCCCGCACAATGATGTTCCTTCCAGTGACAAGATGGGGCAACTCTCCTCATGTAAGTGGTTGTGCTGGACTGAATGAGATGTCTCCTGGATTCTCAGACATTTGAATTTAAGGTCCCCACTGGTGGCCCTGTTTGGAAGGCTTAGGAAGTGCGGCCTTGTGAGAAGAAGTGTGTCACTGGAGATGGGTTTTGAGAGCTTAAAGACTTGGTGCCATTTAAAGTTTGTTCTGTTAGAGATGTGAGCTCTCAGCTTCCAACTCTAGTACAGGCCTGCTACCACACTTCTGCCATGATGGTGATAGATTCTTACTCTGAAGCTATAAGCTCCAAATGAACCTCTCCTTCTTAAAGTTGCCTTGGCCACAGTATTTTATCACAGTAACAGAAAAGCCAGTGCAACAGCAGTGGTACCGGAACTAAGAACCATCTCCCCACAGGGCAGAGGAAGGATGACCATCTCCCCACAGGGCAAAGAGGAAGGATGACCATCTCCCCACAGGGCAAAGAGGAAGGATGACCATCTCCCCACAGAGGAAAGATGCATAGAGACCCTGCTGTTCATACATGTGAACACAGCCCTAGCTGAAGGTCCCTTCGGGAAACAGGTCACCTGAAGCTTACTCCACATGTAGCTTGGTCCAAAGGGCCTAGGCCAACTCACCTCTGCCTGAACTCCTGGAAGACCACTCTGTTGGGAAAGCCCTGGCGGCAGATTCGGATGCCCTCAAGGACACCATTGCAGCGCAGCTGGTCCAGCACCAAGTGTGGGTCCAGTTTGCCAGCCTGGAGAGGAAAGTACGTGTAGCTAGTCTCACTAATGTATCCAGGGGCTAGTGAGTAAAGGGTAGGTGAGCCCTGCTGCTAGGGGTGCAGCCAAGCATCCGCACCTTCTTCTCATGATTGGGAATGATGCAGCGGACGAAGTTGGGGTTGGTATTCCTCAACGTGGCCATGAGCTTAGCCAGCTGCTCCTTGTATAGCTGTCCCACGGTACGGAACATGCCCTTCCGGGTCTTGAAGGCACCGGGTAGTGCTGTCTCAGACATTCCAGCCACCTGGTCCAAGCCAATGATTCGATCCACTGTGAAGAACACAAAGCTTGTGAGTGTCAATGCCACACTAAAGGGTCAGGGGGCAGGCACAAGAGAAACAGACATCAAGACAAAGAGGAGAGTCTGTATGGAGCTGCAGGACCCTTCTGCCCTGAGCTGAGGCATGCAAGGGACTCTGGATAGTACAGGCCTGACCTGGGGAGGCAGCACAGGGGACAACATTAAAGTATCAAGGCACACTTCTAGTGCACCGCCAAGACTGACCTATGCTCAGGTCCCCTACCCTGGCCAGCTTGGGTAGCCTTCAGAGCCAAGATTCCCCAAGGTGAATCAATCAAGTTGGAAATGTGTTTGGAACTGAGAGAATTCTCTGAGGTTGGCTCTGGCTTAACCCCTGGGCTTAGCACATGTAGGCTCCTGTGGTTCTAGATTAGAAAAAAAAATTAGTAGCTGACTTCACAGTAACCTTTGCTTAAAAGCACTGGACTAGGAGCCAAGCAATGGGATGTCCAGATGCGCTCTGCCGTCACACACAGGATCAGAAGACTCATCCTGTATGGCCCTCCCCCTGCAGAGAGCTCTAAAGCAGGTACCAGGGCAGTCCATGGTAGCATTAGAAACAATTCTGAAAACCCAGTGCTGCCCAAAGTACTCCACAGGGTCTTCCTGGACCATTTATCCAGCATTCCATGGTACATGGGTGCTGCCCACAGGCCTTTATCCTCTAGACCAACCCCAAAAGACATGGCTCTCATCTGGATGGTTCACACCCCACAGCAGTGAAGTGAACTGTTTCTCCAAGGTACCAACAAAAGCAGGTCAAGTCAACCAAATCCAGCAATAGCCACTAAGATCAGTTTAGAGCAAGGGCTGGGATTACACCTGAAGGCTGCTGTCACTAGATACAGGTTATGACTTCTGTGGCAAAGCCCAGTTCCTGCTCCTGTGTGACCAGGCAGTCTTACTTATGAGGACAATTGTTTTCAAAATTGAGATGTGCCTTAAAATGAAAGACACAGTGAAGCTTGCAAGCCATCTGACTTCAGTACCCCGCCATGGGGCCTTAACTGGCCTCCAAAGCCTGGGGTGAGTGGCTGGAGGAAATACTTGAGTCCTAGAGAAGGCGACTGTGGCCCCACCCTGCTGCTGACATACATGGCTAGTGCTCTCTAAATAGATGTTGAAGGATCATACAGCTGCTCTTCAGCTAGACACACAGCAGCACACATTGCACCTGAACCTCATGCAAGACACACAGCTGTGCAGGCAGAAGTCCTCTAGGGGGAGCTGTAAGGAAACCAGGGTTTTCTCCCTGTACGTGACACTTCCAACATCCCAACACAGTCCTTCACAAGTGTGGCTTTCTACTTTCTGGCCTGTGCCAGGCATCTGAGGACAGGAGCCCAGGGTAGCACAGGGAACAGGCACAGCCAGGCAGGAGCAGCCATGGGGTAAGGAAAGTAAGACGGAAACGTGCAAAACGTACAGAGCCCTGAGTATGCCACACAAGAGACCCCAGTGCAGGCAGCCAGTCACCTGATTCTAGGTGGAGAATGGGAAAGCGGCGATAGAAATAGGCTCTCTGAGTGCTCTGCATCTCTGCAACAGAGAGGTTAAAGCAAGACCCAGGCAGAGGAGAGGGGGAACGAGAGACAGAAAAAGAACAACCAGTCAAGGCAACCAGTCTCCCACGGAGCAGAGGCAGAAGTGCAGGGATCCTTGAGGGTTGCAGACCTGTGTGCTTAAGGCTGGGGCTACCTGTGGAAGGTGTCTGGCCAGAGAGCCAGCAAAGCCTAGGGAGCCTCTGCCCTGGAGGAGATGGCTATGGTGCTGTTTGGGGCAAACTGTCCCTTTCAATTCAGACAGATCTTCCTTGTGAGAGTCACAAAGGACAAAAGACACCTGACCGGTGTCAAGGTCCTTTGTATGGTGGCTGGGTCCTCTACAGACTGGGAGGAGGACAGGCCCAGTGTGAGGCAGGGCTAGAGGGCAAAGGGCGTACCATCCTTCCACAGCTCAGAGACAAACTTGTCTGAGGACTGGTGTAGCAGTGTGGCGATGTTGTCATTCAGAGGGTCCATGTTCTTCATCAGCCACTCGTCGGCTTTATAATCCACCTGGAAGAGACAGAGACTGGTCATGAGTTGCTCTGGGGACACAGACTCTCAGAACTGCTAAAGGGACATGGAGAGCCCTGGTGTGAACACCCTCTGACCTGGTACTGCCATCCCCGAAAAGCAAGTGACAAGGGACAGAGGCAACAAGTACTGACAAGACACTCTCTGAGGGTTTGCAAATGGAAGCTGGCCATTAAGAACAACACGAGTTGACAAGGGACGGCTGAGGGAATGATGTCACAGCTAGCCACAGAATGCTGTTGTCTTTAAAGTAGAAAGAACACAAGCAAAGTCCGTTTTATGTCCACCTCAGCCATGTTGACTAACATTTCTTTGTAGTCTCAAGGCAAGTTATGGCTGCCTTTTCTTATCTTTTCAGAACACCCGCGTTTTCTATAACTGCATGCATTGCTCTAACCTTTTGGAAATACATTCACAGTAATACAAGTCCTACTTCCATTGTAGAAGGTCCCAGAACAATACAGGCAGAGCAGCAGGCCCCTTGGCCTCCCTCCCTCTAGCCCACATGGCAGCCACTGCCACTGTGGAACAGGATGGAGCTTCCTTTGTCCTAAGATCAGCACACACACACTGTAAGATGGCACTCCAGCCCCCCACCCACCCCCTGGCACAGACATAGCAGCAGAGCAGATTTCATTGGTAAGACCCTGGGAGGCAGGTGTCCCACCTTCCATTGGAAGGTACAACATCATGCAGAAGCAGCATCCCGTGAGCTTCTGCGCTGGTCACTGGAAGGGAACATAAGGCCAGGAAGCCTTCCGAGGGCAGCTGTGTAAATAGTGCTTTGGTTTACTGTATTTTTCTGGGAAATTTTAAGAGAGTTGCTTCAGCAGCCTTAGGAAGCACACGGGCTTCACAGGAGAGGCCAGGCAACACAGGTCAGGAGAGCATGGGAAAGGCTCGATGAGGTCACCACTGAAGAGGTGCCAACAGTCCAGACAGCGTGCCCAGCTGGTAGTGACGACTGCGAAGAGGAGACTGCTGAGCAAAGAGCAGCTTCCGTCTCAGCATAGATTAAGTTAGGCCGAGGCCCCAGAGGCACACACACACTGATGAATCCTAGCCAAGGGTAGAGCACAGCTCTACCACACACCAGCTGTGTAGCCCCACAACGGTGGCTGCTATCTACAGCAGGGACAACTCCCTTCCCCCTGTGAAAGAACACGACTGACAATTTCTGCAGACAGTGTGGGAGGGTGCTACAGTCAGCATTCCTGGGGGAGAAACCTGGGGTGCTCTCAACACTGCAGAAGCACAGGCACAATAACGACAACTGGGCTGCTAGAACCAAGACACCTCGCCCTGGAGAACTGACCCACAGGAGCTCACACCATCCCTGTCCGCTCCCACATCAGGAGACAGAGGCTCAAAGAGACTAAGCACCTGCCCCAAAGTCACTCAGTTCCTAAGTACCAGGGTCTCATTTCAGCTCCAGATTACAGCTCCAGCCCCGCCACCCCGAAAACACATTACACCACAGCCCTGACACACCAACCATATTCCACAAGCTTCCAACACCACAGCTAGGCCATGGGAAGGGGCCCTGAAAGCCATGTGCAGGCTCACTACTTAGTATGTATACTACACATTACCAGAAACTGCTTGGGCCACACTTCCACTCTTCTCTGGTTGCCTCACCTTGCCAGCATAGTGGATGATGCAGAAATCAGCCTTGTCCTTCAGTTGCTTGGGCTTCTGGAACTTGGGGTGGGTGCCCTGCTCCTGCACCACCTTCTCCACGAAGCTCTTGTCAGTGGCTTTAGGAAACCAGCATTCCTCATCTAACAGGGCCAGGATGCCTGGGGGACCAGCCTGGAGGAAGGACAGACAGACAGCAAAGGAACAGGGTGAGCAGGGTATGGAGCTACACCCACCCACGGGAGGATCCAGGTGCGTGAATCCTCAGACTTCTCACACAGAAGACGGGCATTCTCCAAAAGGGAAAAATTGTATCATTAGAGATCAGGACCTGAGTTAAGAATTCTGCTTTAAGACACCTCTGGAGTCTGGGCACTGTAGCAGGTCTTCAGCAGTAACAGTCACTAGTGAAGCCCCAGTAAGACTGCCAAAATGCACAGCTCCATGGCCACACCTTCCAAGTGTCTAGTTCCAGGGTGCTCAGAGGCTGCCAAAATGACTGTCCCTGGACTAAAGGCTCCTCTGCCTCAGCCCTGGCCCTCACATTGTGACTACACCGCTGCTTAATGAGGAGACTAGAGGCCTAAAAAAGAAGAGCTGCAAGCCCCAGAGACCCCATAGTCTTCTGGACACTGAACTTTTAAGAGATGGTTACTCAGACACCTCAGCAAGTATCTGACACTTTGGAGCCAGGTAGGGTCCTGACAACTATAGACTCAATTAAGGACAAAACAAAAACAAGACCTCAAGGTTAGCGTCAAAGTACATGTTCTATATCCCGGTGTTTCAAAGTACTGAGACTTCCTCCTGGGTCTCTGATCATCTTTCTGTGTTGACTCAATGTCCAGGATATGTCCAACTACACTCAAGAGCTGACCCAGAGATGGAAGCAGGTCAGGCTTCGAACAGTGCCCAACCGGGTGCCCTAAAGTCCTTCTGGCAAGAGCTCTAAATACGGCCGGATCCAAGGAGGAAGCTTCTTCCAGCCCCAGCCACCAAGGCCATGGGATAATGTGGGTGGCTGTGCTGGTCTCAAGCAGATTACAGCTGGCTTTTACGTGAATGGCTGCGCGGTTCTGTGCTATAGCAGGTGGGGGTGGGGGAATCTTACTTCACAAAAGCATGCTGTTTCTTTAAGACAAACTGGTCAGCACCTGCTGGATCTAAGGAAAACAGAATGCTCGGCCCCAGTCACATACACCCCCATTCGATTAGGGTATCTTTGAGGCGGGCCTGGGCTGTGAGCTCTCCAGACAACACAGATACCCACAAGCAGCACGGGGCTGCAGGTGTAGAGCAGGCACTGCAGAGAGGAGCGAGGAGCCAGCCAGACCAGTGTGGCTCTTACCGGCTTCTCAATGAGGTCAATGCAGGGCTGCAGGTCAAGGCCGAAGTCGATGAAGTTCCACTCGATGCCCTCTCGCTGGTACTCCTCCTGCTCCAGGATGAACATGGTGTGGTTGAACAGCTGCTGCAGCTTCTCATTGGTGTAGTTGATGCACAGCTGCTCGAAGGAGTTCAGCTGCAGGAAGAAAAAGGCATCAGAGAGGTCCCTCCTGCCCAGGGCCCAGGACCACAGAGAAGGAGAGTGCAGGGAAGGTTTGCTGGGACACCTCTAAGCACTGCCTGTAGGCTGCGGCCAGAGATCTGCCACACATGTGCCCTACTCCACAGCAGGAAGCCTCTGCCTTCTGAGGACAGCTGTGCTCTCTAGCAGGCTGACAGAGCCCTGCTCAGGATCATGTTATGAGATAAACAAAGAGATGTAGCAAGAAAAGTGTTTTGTTAACTACGTTAATCAAAACACCAGGCTATGAAAATACATCTGTGCTCCTCATGAACAAGGGTTAGCTGTGGGCTTCCTCGCCAAACCTCTGACACACAGGTGAGTGAGAGTGATGGCAACAGATCTCTGAGACTCTGCTGCTACCACCGTGACCACACACTACACTCAAGTCAGAAGGGAAAAAGTTACAACACTTCAATGAGAAATTAGAGACAACTGAAGACCGAGTTTCCCAAATCTAAGCTCTTGGCTTCTCTAAGGTCTACTGTGAGCAGCAGATGTAGGCTCTCACCAGCTCTTCCAATTGGATCTCAAAGCCTTCATGAACAGAACAATGTGTGACTTAAAAATGCCAACTCTGGCTGGGAGAACAAGCAATCAGGCAGCATCTGCCCATGACGTCTCCAGGAGCGTGACCTTGAAGGCCAGCCCCTCTAAGCCTGCCGGCTGGCCATGGACATGCACCCACACTGTTTAACGCATACCAACAGTGTTCCACAGTGCAAAGAAGACTGCCATGTGAGCAGCTACGGGACCCTGACCAAAAAGACTCAGGAGCCAAGGAGATGGCAACCAAGAAGCCAGGGAGTGTGAAGGCCACAGCTTACATCAAAGATCTCGAAGCCAGCGATGTCCAGGATCCCGATAAATGAGGCGCCCTGCCTCTTGGTCTTGTCCAGAGCTTTGTTGATGCGAAGCACTAGCCAGCGGAACATCCGCTCATAGGTAGCCTTAGCCAAGGCCTCAATGGCAAAGTCAGCCTAGGAATGACATTGGGGACATGAAGGTTAGATACAAAGTCAGGAAGCTGTATGCCTCTGCCCCAGTAACTTCACTGTGAAGCTTTCCCCAGAGAACCAGTCTAGGCATGGAAGATGGGGAAACCATCATAGACCTTCACTGATGTTCTGTACAGTGACAACCGCTGGAGTACCTCCATGCCCCACAGCACAGTGGACCCAGACAGCTGCAAAGACCTTTGTTAATACAACAGCTGCATTAAGTATTTTTACAAAAGTGGTAGCATCCCAAGGCTTGCTTCAAAATAACACAGGTGAGAAGGAGGGTAAAGAATGCCGGAGACTGGGGATCTGCTGAAGTTCCTTGGGGCAGGCACAAAGGGGCCATTCTATTGTTTTGCCTGTTTCCAAAGCTCAATAATAAAAAGCCAGAATTGAAACTAAGTTAAAAAGAGTCTGCAGGAAATAACAATCCTCACGCTAAGACGGTAAACACTGTTGCTTCTTCTCACTTTGTTGGATCCTCACAAGTGTTTTTGTAGCAATTTTAACTGGGGTGGGAGGGAATCAAACTTTCTTGTTAATTCTTATGGACATGAACAGTTGTCCGCAATTAGGAACATTGGCGTTTGAAAACAACATTCTTGTCTTTTCTACTATGGCCCTTCCCAGGAGTAGCCACAGGCTCACAGCTATACAGTGGGATTCTTTAGGAAGAGCCTTGATCATGCCATCTTCCAAGAGCTGTCGCCATAAAACCCCATGACCAGAGCCATGGATAAAGCCGAAGAAGGAAGAAGTCCGGCCCTTGAGGGCACCAGGCCCAGGAATGACAAGCACACTTGCTTGGCAGACAGTAAAGACCCTGCTTGTCTCTCAGCACATGTGGCAAGGCAGCAGGTGGGAGAGAAACAGCCAGTTGGACTGAGTTCTAAAGATGATGGGGCCATTGGAACCACACCACAGAAACAGTGAGGCCTCGTTTTAAGCAGAGGCAGGGTGCAGCATCATCTTGAGCACCAAGACACCTAAGGCAGCACTTTCCAAAGGTGGACTTGGGCATGTCCCTCAGCCTCGGTCTTTGCAGTGCTGAGCTCTAGTCAACAATTTCCACACAGCTGGCAGCCCAAGGCAGGCCTCACACTGCAAGCTGCAAGAACATCTTCCCAGGAAATGCCCAGGTCGTGTGACACAGAGAGAGACAACAACATACCTGCTCTTTAGTCTGTGCCTTCTGCACATAGTCTCTGCCCACCTTAATGCGTGGGGTAAGGATGCCTCTGGTGAAGTCGGTTACATTGATCCCCAGGAGGTGGGACACCTTTTGAGCAGCTGACAAATTCAAAAAATAAGGCAAGCGTGAGACATGGTTTAATTAAACCCACATGTAGCCTGTCTATGCAGAAGAAAAATGCAAAGGCAAATGCACATTCTCTGAAGCTAGCCACAATTCAGGCCTACGAACACGGCAGTAGACCAGAGGCCTCAACCAGTGTTAATGTAGGTCTCTATCTAAATAAAGCCAGGCCTTCACAAGGGGACAGGCCCACCCAAGGCCCAACAGTATGGAGTCCCATGGAAGTATCCAGTGAGAAGCCACACGACCCACGTAGAATGTTTTTAGGAGGCTGCAGGTGAACACGGTGCTAAAAGACTCAGACAAACAGGAAACAGTAGTGGCTGAGTGAGGTGAGTTACATGGGGTCACATCCTGACCACTGCAAAAATGAAGTTCAGGTTACTTTGTCCCTCAAGCAGAAATGGCTTTTAGCACCAGGACGAGTGGCTTGACTTCAGAAACAAGTGAGCAAAAACTCAGACCAGGAAAGAAGGTCCCTAAGTCCCTGGCTCACTGGATCGGATGCTGCTGTGTGTAATTTACATTTCTGTTTAAAGGATACAGCTGGAGGAGGGCACAACAATGCATAGCTGTAATCCCAGCTACCAGGACAGGTGACAGCAGAACCTCAAGCTCACAGCCAGCCTGAGCAACATGGCTGAAATCCAACTCAAGAAAACCCCCAAGATCTGAAAACAAGACTGGTGGGCTACACATCCACAAACACAGAGTTCGAAAGAGAGGGGGTTCTGGAATTTCTGCTGATTTTCTCCCGAGCATACCCTCAGTTCAGATGAGAGCCTGGTGTTACCTGTGTTGTCTGGCATGGACGCCTGGTCAGTGTTCCGTTCCTTCTTGAAGACAATGTTGCCAAGCTGAAGGACTCCAGAGATGACCCGCAGCAAGCCTTTGGTGTTTAGGAAAGACAGGTCAGAGTGGACAGTGGTTGGAGGAAGCCCCAATTGGTTGTGGGTAGCCAGTCCACCAGAGATCCTTGGCTAAGCATGGGTACTGCACTTCCTGGGGTGTCAGAATATCAGGCCTTATCCATAGTGTAGAGGCTACCTGCCTTGGGGGCTCACTACCACTCAGGATGGCCTGTCTCTCCTAGACCTCATCTTGACAGCACTAGTCAGACACAAGGTCTGATAATATGTTTAACCTTTGTTTTTCTTTTCATCTTTCTTTTCTCTCTCTCTCTCTCTCTCTCTCTCTCTTTTTGGTTTTTCGAGACAGGGTTTCTCTGTGTAGCCCTGGCTGTCCTGGAACTCACTCTGTAGACCAGGCTGGCCTCGAACTCAGAAATCCTCCTGCCTCTGCCTCCCGAGTGCTGGGATTAAAGGCGTGCGCCACCACTGCCCTGTTCTTTTCTCTTTTTTGAGGAAAGGTTGTTCTGTCTAACAGTCCTGACTGTTGTGGAACTCGATCTGTAGACTAGGCTGGCCTCAAACTAAGATCCAACTTGTCTCTGCCTCCCAGATGCTGAGATTAAAGGTGTGCCCCACCACCACCACCCGGCCCATGTTCAGCCTTTCTAAAGCTACATACAGTAAGGACATGCTTCTGGCTCAGGCCCACTGCCTGCTTTTATAAATACCGTTTTATTGGGACATAGTTACACTCATCTGTTTAAATAGTGTCTGCCACTGAGCAGCATCTCTGGCCTGCCAGCCTCTTCCACACTTGATAGTCATGACTCTTTCCTTTGCTTGCCTGTGGTTGTCACCAGGAGCAAACCCTCGAACCTATTGTTAAAGACTTCCTTCCATTACACAGGGATCCCCAGCCCCAAAGCCAACAGGAAGTTGCCTACAGGCCCCTCATCTGCCTCAAGATGCCCAGGGGCAAGCCAGCCAGTCTCAGCACCTCTACCACAGGAGGGTCTGGCCTTACCCATCTGTTCATCCTCTGGGATGCCCATAATCCTCATGGCCTCCATTGTCTCCTGGAACATGTCCTTGTCCTGCTGCCCGGGGATGGTGACGTGCCCATTGGACAGGAAGCGGTATTTGTTGTATGGCTCCAACAGGAGATCAGCTGTGAGGAGAAGAAGAAAGGCATGGTGGGTGAGGTACGAGACTCACAGGCTCCAGGCAATGCGGTGACTGCCAAGACTTGGGGATGTAATCCCCCAGGACCACTCTCTGCTGACTCAGCAGATAGAGCTGGCATTTACGTAACTCAGAGCATCAAAGCTCTAAGACTGAAGCTCTGCCTGGGCCCTGCCTGAAGACAGAAGTCCTCCCTGCTTCTCTTCCCCAGACCAAGTCTTATTTCCACTCCAGTGACATGCAGGCCAACCCAGCGGGGCCCTGACTCACTCTTCAGGTGCTCTCCGGCCCCAGACAGCAGGTAGTAGAAGATGTGGAAGGTTCGCTCCTCCTTGGCTTGGCGGATAGCACGAGATTTCTCCAGAAGATCTTTGGGAAGGTTAAAGAGCAACACGTACTGGAGGGAAGGCAACCCCCTGCCCTACTCCCATCTCCATCAGAAAGAACCGAATGTCACCAGGAAGGAAGGCATAGAACAGCAAAGCAGGACCTCCAGCCTTCAAAGAGGCTGCTGGACTAAAAGTGCAGCTCACACACTGGGAGAGCCATGTCTGGCTTAAAGGGACTCTGCTGAGAAGTGAATGACAGTACTGTGGAGAGCATCCACTAAGGCCACCTGCTGGTGCAAGGGGGACGCAGAACAGCAGCCACCATGGGGCTCCCACACAAGGGCCCTACTAATGATTTCCAGTAGTTCCCTCCTGATCCAAGAGGGACCTCTCCTCTGAGCCCCGGTCACATTTCTAGTCAGCTCCTCCGTGAGTCGGCCTTTCTTGATGTTGTCCCAACACCACACAAGTGCTAACAACAATGAGGCCCAGGAGAGGAGGGGCTGAAATCAGGAAGCAGCCTGTCTTCTGTGAGGGCTGCCACCTCCCACAATGCCCCATCTCTTGATTCGGTTAGCCATAAGGATACAAGTCTCAATGTTGGCACCAACGATGTAGCCATTGACATCAAAGTTGATGCGAATGAATTTACCCTGAGGAGAGACAAATAAAGAGAAGACAAATCTCAGAGAGAGGCAACAAGGGGCCCCACCTAGCCCTGCTCCTGTACCCAGAGACTGAGGGAGACCAGAAGCTCTGTGTTTAAAAGCGGAGCCAACATACAGGACTCAGAGGCACTAGGCTAATCTATGTGTCCATCCTAGGGTGGAATCCTGTCTGTTATGAGCAGTTCTTCTATCCATATGACCTGACCCTGGGAACCCACTGGCCACTGGTATGACAGGGCAAGGACAATACTTCCTCACTGGCTTTTCCCATCTTCTGTGAAGGAGGTTGTGGCCGTGCTAACTAAGAGGGGAAGGGGCAGAACCATGTTGAAAAGAACTGGAACAGCAACTGAAGGAGGGAACAAAACTCAAGTCTTTGTTTGGGGTAAAAGCACCAGGTGGGAAGCCATAGTGCCAAGATATGTGCGTGGCGCCTTGTCTCCTGCAGGGTGCCACCAGCTGGTACTCACAAATCGTGAGGAGTTGTCATTCTTCACTGTCTTGGCATTTCCAAAGGCCTCTAGGATAGGGTTGGCCTGCAGCAGCTGCCGCTCCAGCTCCCCCTGTGGAGGAACCCAGAGTCTCATAAAGGCCAGGTAGCAGTGTGGGCTAAGCCCAACACACCAGGAACAGAGATCTCCAGGGAGAGCCCTGGTAGCTGCCACTCTACCCTCCTCCTTCCTGCTGGGCCTTTGTATACAGGCTGATCAGAAACTGACTTGTGAGGAAATCAGGAAGCTACCAGCTCTGGGAAAGAGTGTTGAGAGGGGGGAGATTAAGCCAGCCTGTCTCTGAGAACAGTCTCACCCTATGCCCACTGGTCTTCTGCCCCTCCGTGTATCTAATCGCCACAATTTCCCTTTGCATACATGGACAGGCATCAGGTGCACAAACAACACAAGTTATTCCATCAAGAACGAGTCAGCAGTACTGTCCCTACGGGCTCCTAACTCTAAACCTTCCCTGACATCTAAATGAGGGATCGGCGAAGCCCACTTTAGAGCCCCAAATATTTATCAATAAATTTCACAAATCCTATCTGTGGAATCCTGGTGCTTGTTGGGTGCCGGAAGAAACCCTTGTACATTTTGTCCCTGGACCTATGGTGCTTACATAGGCAGACAGCTGCCCTGCTTCACAGACTCAGGAGCTGAGGTTGGGGGAGGAGGGACAATCTGTTCAAGATCACTGAGCCACGAGTCAGCAAGCTCAAGTCTTCTCCCTAACCACTGCCAATCACTTTGATACCCCTGCTCTGGCCACTGTTCACCAAATCAATTCTGCAAGCAGCAATCAACAATAGCCAAAACTGGCTGAGGACCCAGGACCCTATCCCTTGTGACAGTTAGACCTCTGGAAGAGAAAGCGCTTGACTCCTACCAAGCAGAGTTGACATTTATCAGCAGGGCTGGAGAGTGGCCAGGACTTTATGGAAACACCGGCCACCTGGTAACGTGGAAGAGGTGGCAGCAGCTCTCCCAAGAGTCAGCAACACCACACCAGCCTTCCAGGGCACCTGCCTTCCAGGGCACCTGCAGAGCCAGGTTAAGCCTCCTCACCCTACCACCTCAGCCAGGGCCTCCCCGCTTCTGCAGAAACTTTCATGGCCCAGTCAGGTAAATGGAGAGGTCACTTGACTCCTGAGAAGAGGGTCAGTGAGGCCAGGCCACAGGGCAAGGATAGCCACGCCCTCAGCGATGGCTCAGCATGGGCACTTGGAACCAGTAGTCACCAAGCACCAGGATCCCTCCCATAAGCCTCCAGTAGACCTAGGATTAACCCACAGGCAACCCACATAGCCAGACCTGGATAGGAACTGCTCCCTGCCCAGTGACACTCCTAGCAAAGCAGAGGCCAGGCTGCCAGGGCCACTCCTTTTCCCTCAGACCAAGGCAGAGCTCAGGCTGCTCTGTCTGAACCCACACGCAGCTGCTATGAAAAGAAGGATCACTGGGCCAAGTGGGAGCAGTTACAGAGCCCATTCCCTGCTGCCAGTGGTTAATAGTCTGCTTTACAGACATCTAATTAGGCATAGGAGAAACTCTGTGAATGAAATTTGCACAATATGAAATGTGCTGGTGTATGATCCTAAGTTTGAAATTACTGGTCCAGTTTTTGAAGAACTTTCCTGGGGGTATTTCAGCCAGGGGGACTCCAATTCATACATTAAAAAACAAACAAACAAACAGAGGGAGACATGTTGGCTGCTCAGACTACAGAAGTCCACCCTGGCTGTCCTCTTAAGTAAGCTCAGCTCTGAAAATCCACAGACCTAGCCAGGGCCACATAAAATATCTGGTGGGTTTTGTCTGCAGGTGGGGTGGTTAAGTCAGTCACTGCAGGTAAAAGAGCTCTTCCAGAAACGTCGTGACAGGCCTCTCATTGCAAGCATGTCAATATGGAAAGTCACAGTTGAGCTTCAGGCATGGTAAACATCTACACTAATCAACAGCCTTCGCAGTGACTGGCCAGCAGAGGCAGCCAGTCGACCACTCTAGCTGGAGGAAGAGCCAGGCAGAGTGACCACCATAGGGTGTGTCTTCATAGCTTTGTTCACCCATCACCCTAAGACCCCAATTATCTGTAGGCTCCCTCTAAAGCTGGAGCCCAGACATGAGGCACATGGGGCCCTTTCCTGCTCTCTAACTAGGGTCCTGTCTCTTGTCCTCCAGGGCAGAGACTCCAGTAGCACCCTCCTAAAACCAGTCACATACCAAGCATTCAATAAATAGCTGGGAAATAGATTTTACTCCAAATTCAGAGACAGAAAACCACAGCCAGAGACCTCCTAACCTCACAGCTCTGTTTTTAAAACAGGTCTCCTCTAAAGAATGGAAAATGGGAGGGGAGCAGGGAGTGGAGAGAAAAAAGCAACTTTATTAGTTTCTAAATATAATTCCGAACACCCCATGGAAAAAGTTTCAGAAAGTTTCAAGAAGCTCGGTGTGGAGAGAGTTGTTTCTGGTCTGGTTCCAAAAGAAGGTACGTGGATGTTGTGGCTGCGCCCCAGCAACGCATGCAGAGACACACCCCACTTACTAGTGAACACAGTGCATGGGACACCAGTACGGTGAAGCCAGTGAGGTCAGCAGAGCACCCCAATGGTCTTGGGGTGACATCACTGGCACTTAAGATTTCTCAGGGCAACCAAGGAAACCGGTAAACTCCCATCTGGGACCTCCCAGCATCTCTCCCAGCTTGTGCCAGGAGACGAGGGGCCACCATCTGTGACTGGTGTGCACCACTGAGCATGTGGGACTCTGGGAAGGCAGATGCACATCCCACCATGCCAAGATCAGAACTGCACAGGGCCCAACTGGAATTCAGGCAGATCTGGAGCTCTGAGAAAAGCCAGGTGATGAGGCTGACCCAGTCAGGAATTGCCGTGTGCGTCACGCCCAGCCCTCCTCCCGAGACAATCAGTGAGCCGAGCCTCTAGGGAAAGTTCTAGCTGCAGAGAGTGACAAGGTGTGGGGTGAAAAGCTGCTCAGAAGAATGTACGGAGTCCAAGGGCACACGATGGCAGAACACGCATTCCTGGTGCAAACGTGCAGTAAAACGTGCATCTCACCTAGCCAGGGCACTGGAGTTCCACCAAATCCACCAAGGGAGGAGGGAAAAAAGGAAGTAAGATGACTTTCCAACAGTGCTTTCCCAGTGAGGGGACTGTCCACCCAGAGGCATTGGTTCACACAACAGAACAGGGATACGGGATCGAAGGCAGGTCAACCCAAGTCCTTCTGGCCTTCATCAACTTGAGGACCACGTCTTGGGCTGACTCTGCTTGTAACAATTGGCTGCCACGCCAAACATTCTGCTGTGTAAACCCTTGGATGGCTCCTGTTTCCATAGCAACTTGGAGAGTTCAAAGGCGGAGAATAGAATGGACCTGCTGCTACCCAGCCACTCCCAAGACCACCAAGCTGCCGCCTAGGGAAGAAGGTGGGCCTCTGCTTGCTCCCAAGAGCATCCTCACTTAAAGATGAGGCCTCCCTCCTTCACCACCCTTCGCCAAGGCCCAACAAGGCACAGGGCACTCACCTGGTCCTTCTTGCTCTTGTGGGAGGAGGCCACATGTGCCAGGTACTGGATGACTTTCTTGGTGTTCTCTGTCTTGCCTGCTCCAGACTCACCCCTGTCAACAGAGTTAAGGAGTCCTCACTGAGATGTGGCTACGACCTCACCCTCCACCCACTGGTAGACAGTGCTGCTGACTACCACTCTGCCGTTCTGTGGGTACCCATGAGGGAGCCAACATGAAGAAAAGGAACAGCAAACCAAATGTGACGCTCTGGAATCTTCTCTCAGTCCGCTTCCCATGGCCCACCAGAGCCAGACAAAAGTCAATTCATACCCACTGCCTACCCTGGTCACTTGGCAAACCTTCAGAGCCAAATGTTTTAGACATCAGGGAGGCAGCTGTTGACCTGGGAGCCAAAGGCACTTATATGTGTTCCCCTAAAACACCCATGGGAGGCAGCTCCTGTTCTGTGAACTCTCTACCTTCTTATTAAGATGGAAATTAGCCATATCAGCCCGAATCAGAGCAGGAAGACATCTGGGGGTTCTGGAAAAGCCTACTGGTGGCTCTTGCTGGAGCCTGAGGTGCTCCTCTGCTCTTACATACCCAGTCACACTTGAGTACTTGAAGAGGGCTGACAAAAGCCTTTGCTGTGACACAAAGCTCACTGAGACCACTGGGCATAGCTCTGAGTCCTATCTCAGGAAGGGGAGAGGCCTGAACTGGGAAGGAGCTTATCAACCTGCTTGACAAGATAAAAAGTCTTTCCCCAGAAATAAGAAGAGCAGGGATGAGTTCAATCCCCAGCACCACAAATAAAATCACCAGAGCAATAAACACCACACCACCACCACCAGCACCACCAGCACCACCACCCCCTCTCAGAAAACACTTACGTGCACAGGATGGACTGATCTTCTCGGTCTGCAACAAAGAGGACATCAGGTTACCTTGGATAGGAAGAAGAAACCTCTCCCTTCCCACCTCCACGAAGAGTTGCCAACATAAGGAACAAAGACTTAAATGCTTCTCTGAACGTACCCTCCCAGGCCTCCAACCTGGGCTGACTGTGGACAGCCTCAGAGGAGGGACATCTACAATGGCAAAGCCCCAGGCAGCTGCCTACCACAGCTCTGGCTGCACACTCCTGCCGCCCACTCCATCCCATGAATATCAGGGGGAAAAAATGCCCATGGCAGGCCTTTGCAACACTGCCCACATTTTTAAGCAAGGAATACAGTTTAAGAGGCCAGAAATCAGAGCAGGAAGCATGGCAAGGCCTAGCTTGCAATGGGACAGTCCCAGTGTGGGACACTGCCTCACAGAACCTAAGACCAGAGACAAAGGCCTTCTCTGAGCCCCATGCACTCTCCCATGTTGTAAGGCAGTATGTGTAAAAGAGACACATGTGAATCCACATGCATGGTGCTTGGCTCATGTAAGCCACAATACCAACAGGATAGAGGGATCCAGGGATGAATGGCAGCTTCTGGCATGCGCCTGTGACAGCCTGCTCTCTACACCAGTGGCTAGAGCTTCCAACAGCCACCCTAGCTTCACAAATTCAACAAGAAGAAATAGGAATGTTCTCCCTTGCATGGAGGGAGGGATGACCACAGTTCCCTGCACTCTGAAAGCTAAGCT
This sequence comes from Rhynchomys soricoides, assembly GCA_019843965.1. Classification (NCBI taxonomy): domain Eukaryota; kingdom Metazoa; phylum Chordata; class Mammalia; order Rodentia; family Muridae; genus Rhynchomys; species Rhynchomys soricoides. Next base: position 52,225 of record JADRCH010000803.1, read on the forward strand.
AAGATGGTCAAGCTCCAGGACAATATGCGGACCCCAACCCCTATAGTTAATTAAAGCACTTGGACCCAGCCCCTGGCCGTTTGGTAACAGCCGAACTGCAGCAAAGTACCTGACTGACCCTGGCGCTTCACAGCACTCACAGGGTCACTCACGTGCTGACCCTGTGAGTACAGTAGCTAGCTCACAGATAGGCCACTGTCATCTTGATGGTAGATAGAGCAACAGTGGCTTGAGGAGGGGGTGGGGGAGCAGGAGAACCAGTCAGGGGCACTGGTGGCCAGTGGCCATCATGCTGATACTCCTGGCTCTCTCACAGGCTCAGGACTCCATGTGAGAAGGTGCTGGGTAAATGACTCATGGTCTTCTGTGTGCATGGCCTCGGGACATAGAATTAGTCATCCAGTGGCTGACTGACCAGGCAGATCACCGGCCTCCTGTAGGTGAGCTCTCTAGCTGGCCCAATCTCAGCAGCATACAGTGCTGGGAACACACAGCCATCCCTATCCTATCAGGACTCCATACAGGAAGCAGGACCAGGAAGCCTTACACCCCACACAGGCAGTAGCTGCCTCTGCCCTCAGCTGTAGCCTTCATTCTAATCTCCCAAGAAATAGCCACCAAGCCAGGCACTTGGGAGCTGAGGCAGAACCGCTGTGGACGTAAGGCCAGGGTGAACCATAAAGCTGACAAACCAAAAGACAAGAAAAAGGAAGCCATCTTGGAATGGGAACCCCATCACCCCACACACCAATACCACCCCACCTCCCTGAGAACCACTCAGAAAGAAGTCAAGAAGGGGACACTCAACCTAACTCCCCTCGACCTGTCCCCTCCCCTCCCCCAAAAAATGCATTCTTTGAGGCTGCCAGACAAGGACTGAGATGGAGTAAAGCCTCGGTAAGATGGCAGGAGGAGCTGGGGACAGGCTAGAGGAGAGCTGTTTCCACCCCTTCTTCCCCAACAGCAGTGTGGCCCACGAGGCTGAAGCAAGCATTTCTGTCATCCCAGGCCCTGCCCTCCCCCAGCAGCTCACTGTGGTCGGCCCCAGCTGTGGCTGCAGGCAGGCATGTTTAGTCACCGCTCGGAGGCAGGCAAGAATGTACCTGCGTGTGCTGGCGAGGCACGAGCAGAAAGGGCCTGGTGCTACCATAAAAGGAAGCATTCTCCATTCCTTTCAGAAGGAACTGTTTCCCAGGGCTGTCCAGGCCCAGTCCTGGGATGACTGGAATTCCTTTATGTGAGGAGGAGTCAGAGAATTATTCACTACTGAACAGGAAGCAGGGTGGCCAACCCACACGGACACACATGTACAAAAGCAGAGACATGCAGGCAGCTGCACTTAGCCCTATATGCACACAGAAGCACACTTGCACACACACAGTGTGTGCCCTGGTGCACAGTCATGCAAACAGGGACAGTGCACAAAGCAGCACATACAGACACTTGTGTGTAAATAGACCCACAGCATATTATGTACTTACGCACATGCACATCCATAGAGACCTGCACGTGCTCCAAAAGCTAAGCTCAGAGCCGGACTCACTATGAAACTTCTGCCTACCCAAGACCCTTAGCTCTCCCCCTTGACCTGTCCCCTCCACTGCCATCAATACAGCCCAAACACAAGTTCAGAGGAATCCCAACCTGCTTCGTCAGACTCTGCTAAGCCACTGCTTTCACAAAGATGACCTGCCAAAAGGCCTCCTCCTCCACTTGAGTAAGGTCCCCGGCACTGAGCATGGAGGAGCCGCCTGCATAGAGTGACTCACACAGCCTCTAAACCCTCAAGATCCTCACAACACTTTCTGGAAGTTTCAGTCTGACACCTGACCTCCTGGGTAGCCAAAGGAAACCCTCACCCACCACTCAGGAAAGGCAGGTAACTTTCTTCACAGCACTATGTTTAAAATATGCTCCTGAGCTCAGGGTATCCCTTACAGATAATGAAGTCCCAGCAAGTGGTAGGCCTGAACCAGTTCATTCTGCTATTCTGCTGCCTACCATCCTATGCGTTCAGATAGGGACACACACACACACACACAATGACAACAGCCTTGCCTCACACCGTCATCTCACTGGCTGAGGACACTCGCAGGCTTCCTGAAGCCATTTGTTTCTCTGCTCAAGTCTGTATTTGTGCCTCTGCAGTCTAACAGTTTATCTGAAATGTCTTTCCTTCTTTCTTCTACCCTGGGACCTGGGGAGGTAACAGCCACCAGCATAACCTTATTCAGACACACAAAGGCTCTGAATCACCAGGACCCCATCTCAGCCCACAACCCTATCTCAGAGGATGTGGGCTGAGGTAGTACTGTGAGTCTCAGCCAAAGTCTCTAGAACTCTCAACAGCCACGGCCTTTCCTCAGTCAGAATCTTGACAAAGCCCTGAGCAGGGGACAGTGGCTGGTAGAGAGCAGTTTGACTACCATTGGTCCGTATAGCCAGAGCAGTTAGAAAGGAAGCCATAGCCCTGCCTTTAACCTCTGAGAATGAGCAGGGTATATTCTGAAGACCTGTGGAAATAAATGCCTGAGGCCCCCTCAGAATGCTTTCCTTAGCCATCCCAACACTACATCTCCAAGCTCCTAACAGAACCTTCCAGAACCGCAATAAAAGGCTCTCATAAGTCAAACACTCCACAGTCAAGCTCTTCCTGTCCCCGACTAGACTTTAAACCCAGAAGCCCCAAGGCTGGGTCAACAGAATGAGATAAGAGTTGATGTGGCCACCCCGAGTGGACAGACCACCTGAGGCCTCTGCAGGTGTTTCATCCCAGGCATTTAGAATCCTACACATGGGGGAGGGGAGCAGACATGCTATGGCTCACTTCCTCTGTGAGAGGAGCTATGGTTGGTTCTTGTCCATAAAAGGCTGTGAGGCTTGAGACTACTAGCACAGTGGTGACATCAGCCAGACAGGAAGTACAGAAGGAAGGGCGCAGGCCGCTACTAGGACTGACTCATGGCTGGGCTCAGAGAGTGTACCTCCCTGGAGGAACTATCATAAGGCCATAACTGGTTTAGTGCCTCCCTGAGGGACCCCATCTCCAGGCCCACTGAGTTCTCTGGAGCTGAGAAGCAGATATGTCAAGGTAGGCAAACTTGCCTACCCAAGTCAGGACTATGACAAGCAGCACCCCTGTGAATGTGCTCTGGAGAAAACTGCAGAGCAGCCCTGAAGGTGATTTACTGGATGAAGACTGTGTGGGCAGGGCGACTTCTGCACTGGCTCACTCTGAGCAGATGCTCAAACTCCAGAGTCACCTCTCTGGACACCATCTACGTCTCAGGAAGCCACAGCACAAAGGATTTTACAAGGCATATAAAATGTGGGGTTCCAGTTTAAAGCAAGAAGTGGGAAGGCCTTAGTGTGGCCTGGAGATAAGGCCTCGGATCCTGAGGAACCTGATGATCTGATTCAAGTCCAGAGCTGAGGAGAGAACGCAGGCCTTTGTCCCAGTAAAAGCACCAATAGGCTGGGTCCAACCTCTATGGAGAGGCCATGGCCACTGTCATGATGAGAGAGAGCCCATGAGTGGCTCTGATGCCAGCTCCACAGCCAGCTGATCAAGCTTGGGTGACAGGCCTGGGAAGCAGACAGAAAGGAGAGAAGAGAGGGTGTGAAATACCACTTCCTACTTATTAGCAGAGGTTGTGGACAGGCTGAACAGAGGTTTTCTAGCAGTCTCCAACAGACAGTCCTTTAAGAAGGAAGCCTCTTGGAGGCTGAAGAGATGGCTCAGTGGTTTAAGAGCCCTGACTGCTCTTCCAGGGGTCCTGAATTCAATTCCCAGCACCCACATGGTAGCTCACAGCCATCTGTAACGGGACCTGATGTCCTCTTCTGGTGTGTCGGAAGACAGCTACAGTGTACACATATACATAAAATAAATAATCTTTTTTTAAAAAAAAAGAAGAAGGAAGCCCCTTGCCAGAGTCCCCCAAGCACACAATATGGTCCTGGATACACAGGTAGCTCACTCAGCAGCAGTCCCCGCTAGACTGGGCCCCAGGTGCAGAAGGCAGGAGTCAGGCAGACCTCCCTGCCTGGGTGATTAGAACAGAGCTGCAGAGATGACTCTTGACCTTCACTGTGCTCAAGCAAGCAAAGTCTCAAACAAGCTTTCTCTTGGCCAGATGCACCAGCAAAACTCAGGTGCACAATCTGACTATTTCCACTTCCCTGCCAGCAAGGCCGAGACAAAATATTCTAGATGGCAGCCCATTTGGCACAGGTGGCTCCAACAGGTTTCTGGCCTAGAAATCCAAAACCACATGAGTGTTCACTATCCATGGCAAATGCCTTTAGGAAGCACCATGATCAGCCCTGCCTTGTTCATTCTCAACATCTCCCTTGGGAAAAAGCAAAGGCAAGGTAGAAAGGGGTGGCCTTGCTGGGTCCCAGACAGAGGGTTAAGGAGCTACCGTTCATGGCTCTACAGAGCTGTGCTCGAGGAGAACAGGACACACATAAGCCATAAGAACACAGCCAGGCAAGGCTCAGGGGAAAGCTGATGTCCAAAGGACAACTCCGCGGCCCTGCCCTCACCCAATAAGCTCAGATGCATCAGTTAGAGGTGTGGGGCTGGGGGTGCTGCCTTGAAAACACTGAGGCCTCCAGCAACCTTGCTGGTCTACTAAGAGGTCTGCTGGAGGTTGCCAAGAAGAACAGGAAGAGTGGTACATCCTCACCTTTCAGCTTGGACCTCTACTGTATTTCTGGACCAGCTGAAGAAGGTGGACAGACAAGACTATGAACAGACTATGATCCCCAAGCTCTACTGTCTGAAAGCTAAAAACATCTTAGGTCCTTGGGAGTCAACCCTGAGCCAGTACCCCGGGTCAAAACTGCAGGAACTTTATGTGTGCAGGCTGCCCACTTTGACTTCAGGGAATTATTTTTGCTCATCTGATAGCTTTACTCCTGAAAGCCAGTGGGGAAAAGAAAGCGGCTCTCTGCTCTGAATACAGCACTGTTTGGCCCTAGTGCACCGACTGGGCCATTGCCCTACTGCAGTCTCTGCCAGAACGTGGGAGGGCAGGACACACACTGGTACAGCTGACGGCAAGCAGACATGGTCTGCCCACTGGATTTTACAGTGGATTTTTAAAAGATGGGTTTTGCCTATATGTATGTCCACATGCCTGGTGCCCTCCAAAGCCAAAGAGGGCAGTGGACCCCCACTAGAACTGGAGTTACAAACATTTGTGAGCCACCATGTGGATGCAGGGGACTCAAACCCTGGCCCTCTGGAAGAGCAGCCAATTGACCTAGGGATTGAGCTAGGAATACAGGTCAGCAGATAACTAGATTCAAAAGTGATCTACCAGATTCAATCTCCAGCATAACAAAAGAAAAGAAGCCAACAAAAAGGACCATCACCGCTCCTTTTTAGAAAGCAGAGCCTAAAACAAACAAACAAAGCCGGGCACTGGTAGCGCACACCTTTAATCCCAGCACTTGGGAGGCAGGGACAGGCCGATTTCTGAGTTCGAGGCCAGCCTGATCTACAGCGTGAGTTCCAGAACAGCCAGGGCTATACAGAGAACCCTGTCTCAAAAAACAAAAAACAAAAACAAAAAAAAACAAAGAAAGAAGAGCCTAGGTGTGAGACCAAGAGAACTGGTGAGATTATATGGCAGCTCAATCCAGGAGGTCTGCCATCCAGGGAGCAGCCATGAGCAGGCTCCTAGCTCCAGAGCAGATGGGAGAAGTCAATGGGAGGCTTGTGAGTCAGCTCAGTGCCTCTACTGGCCCACCAGTAATTGGGGAGAAAAAGAGACCCTGGAAGCAAATGACACTCTCCTAGAAGACCACAAAGGTTACTATCAGCCCAGGGCCTCCTGCTGCAGGGTTGAAGCCCCTCTGAAATACGGTGAAGTCAGTTCAGTGGCTGAGACTGAGAAGCCCATGGAGGGAGGGAGTACCTGCGCATTTGCCTGACTGGAGGATAGGTGTCAGGGCTGGGCATTGGAAAAGTCCATAGAAGCTGTGTACTCAGTCCTCTGCTGCCCCTTCCTCCGATGCCTGGCACTGCCCTACAACCATTCCTGAAACACTTTAGCCTAGCCAGGTTTGGTTGAGCTTAAGAGTCAGAGAAAAAAAAAGACTATAACGGGCCAACTAGCTAGTGAAGGGGCAAGGGCCCTGCTTTATTCAATCTAATCCCATTTTCTTCCCAGAGGCAGCCCCTCTTGTTCACAAGGCTCCTCCCCACGGCTGAGGCTTGACTGTAGCCTACAAGGTGCTTAGTTGTTTTCTAAACCCAACCTCAAAGTTCCAGGGCACACCACCTCTGTGTCACTGTCAAAGAGTCCCCCCACACACACACACACTCACACACACACACTGTCATCTGGTACTTCTGGGTACCAGGCAGCATTTCTCTCAGCAGGACCTATGGTCTGCATGAGTAAATGCTCTACAGTAGAGAGTACACAAGGGGCATGAGGCTAGCTGTGTCACACAGACACAGAGCATGGCCCTCCTCAGGAAAGCCACACCGTCAGGCACAGGGCTGGCTCCATACTTGCCAGCAGACAGTGTGGCCTTTGTGAGAAGGCTGGCAGGGCTCAGACCTCCTGGCCAGCACATTCCTGCTTAAGTGGAGTCATCACATCTGTGGCTTCCCATTGCTCCAGCTGCAATACTGCCACTCTGAACCTGAAGTACTCTCCTGGCCTCTGATGAGCCAGGGGCTTTCTTCAAAAAGACCTGGAACCAGCTGAGCAGATACCAAGGTGAAGGAAGGTGTTTCTCTCTCGTGTACATGTGCCCCCACCTAACCGCTAGACTACAAAGAATTCCTTCACGGACTAGCCAGAAAAGAGGGCAAAGGTGGTCATCACCCCACACCCACCCCGCCCAGTTCTAACAGATATCACATCAGCTGTCACACCAGAGCCCATCCCTTCACCTGTGAGCCAAGGAACCATAAATGGGAAGGACACACGCCAAGCTCACTGTCAATGTTTACCCAGCAAGGACAGTCAACCACCCAGAGGACTGTGGTCATTCAGTGACCAACCACTTCCAGGGCAGCTTCCAGAGACGCGAAGAAGGGATGAAGAGAAGGCTAGCACAGTGCAAAGGGCAACGCAAGCTAACTCTGCTGCCTCCCCTACAAACCCTGTGAGCTCAATGAAACGCCAGCATCCCTGAGAGTGAGCTAGACCTGGCTCAGAGCTAACAATAAACACAGCTTCTTTTCTACCTGCATTGGGAGAATAACTGAGCTCGAGCCAAATTCTCTCACTGATCAGACCAACACTCACTCTTAGCAACAAGGATCCCAGAGAAAGCCAAAAGCTCCCCTGCCCCAGTCCACACACAGGGGTGCTGCTGCCTGATTTCCACACGCAGTCCCCTGCCTGCCCTGGGATGCGCCTGCACCCTACATGCTGGGGGCGGCAACACACACTCAAGCTCTCACCTGCTTCCTAAGGCTGGAATGCCTCCTAACAGCCAAGACTGCAAAAATGAAGCAAATGGAGAGCCAGGGCCAGAGCGGGAAGCACGCAAACACAGCTCTAATTAAACCCAAAGCTGGAGATTAAGACAACAAACAAAACTGTGCAGGCATGTCTGGGCCACAGCAGAACCACTTATTAACAGAGCAGCCAAGTTTCCCGTGGGCTCTACCTTACCATGCCTTCACTGCCACACCAGCCTCAGGAGCCACACTTCCTTGAACTCCAAGACACCTAACACCCATTGCCACTGCCCTGGCACCAGACAGCAGCAGCTTGTCTTGCTATGCAACGAAAGCCCCAGACATGTCGGCAAACGTCTTCTCTACCCATCTGGACTGCTGGGCCCTCCAGTAAAAGGGTAGTAGACTACCTTTTGGTATCCCAGCATTCCTTATCACCTGTTTTCGTGGCCTAAGCCAGATACCGTACCCCTCAATGCCCTATCCTGTGCCCATGGTAGACAATACTAATCTATCCCAGCATTCTTTGAGATTGTGCCTCAAATCTTTGATAGTACAGGGTCCAGACGACCTATAAAGCTTAGTCTGGAGATTTTCAACTGGGAATAATTCTGTCCACCAGGGAACAGCTAATGGAAGTGGCTGAGGAAATTTTTCTGTGGCCACAACTAGGGAGAATGAAGAGGCCAGGATAACTACACACATCCTACAGTATCATGTCAGGGCACAGCCCAAGGGGCACGACTGGCAAACAGAAATAGGTAAAGTAGCTTATAACCTGTCATCCAAAGCAGGATGAAACTGAAGGAACCACAAGGTAGTGACTGAGACTGTACAGGCAAACCCCAGCACTGAAGGCTTCAAAGACAAGGGCCCTGGGAGGGCTCAAAGAGTTTGTCTCATAAAAGTCCCCAGACAAAGCCACCAACTACCCTATTTGGCAAAATGAATGCAAGTATGCCATAAGCCACAGCCAACTAAGGAAGGAAACTTTTGTCTAGTTCATGGGGGAGGAGGAGAGAGGAGAAACCATCTGGCTATACCTTCTGAGATGCAAAAGACAAAGCAAACCTGCCCCCGTACCCCACTGAGTGGGCAGCAAGCCCTAACTAAGGTCTTACCCCAAAACAGAGTAACAAGCTCCAGTCACCTGACAACCAATGTTCCACCTACAATGCCTGGCTTAGAGCAAGAATCCAGGGTCCCTTTCGGAAACACCCTCCACTAGTGACCCACCATGACACAGGCAGGCTGTGTGACTAACTTCCTTCACATTCCAAGAACAAGACACATACTGCTAAAGGCTTTGTAGGCCCACTGTGTACAAGGAACTGTTCAACAGTCTAGAATGTGCTTAGTAGGTCCACATGGGGGCTAAAGAGTTCCAGCAAGCCCAAAGCAAAACAGAAAGCAAGGTGGGAGTTTCTCAGGCTGCAGAAGAGGCTGCAGCTCCAGCTACTGCACAGGGCTCCCAGATCCTCCACACTGCCAACCGTTTCCTCCGCCCACTCTTCTCCCTCCCTCCCCCCCCCTCCCGTGGTCTAGCCAGCTCCTTCCCTCACAAGGCTGGGAATGAGACATACTTTTTTTAAATCTCTTTCTCCTAACCATTTCTAATCTATGTGACCTTCAGGAATCCTTCCCCAAACTTTCTTCTCATGAAGAAATGAATTAGTAAGTCTCTTGGGAAAGAGCCCTACAGGTTCTCTGATGAGAGTGTAAAAGTCCAGCTCCAACGACTGGAGCCTCTCCCCATCACTCTCCCATGACAGGCCAGAAGAGAGCAGCTTAAATCCCATAGAGAATGAGAGCATCCCTACTCAGGAAGACCCCAAAAGCACTTCTCGCATTGAGCCAGGGGAGAGCCAAGGGAAAGTGACTCATAACCTCTAGAGACAGAGACTCAGACTCCTCTGGAATCTCACAGAATGTTCCCCCACCAGACTGTTCTCATTAGCACTTTCAAACAGGCAAAGGCCTGGCTTCCACAGCAATTCTGATAGATGTGAACATAAGCCAAAGGCTAGGCCACGCTTGTGCATGCTGCCTAATTAATGACTGAGAAATACCTTCTACATAGCACTGTGGGCAGGGTGAAGGGTATACACTGCCATTTTAAACCACTAACCCAGGGCAAAGATAATACAAGGGACATCACCACCACTGCCCAGATGGACTGTAAAGCTTAAAGAACAAAGAACGCAAGAAACCACTATCAAACTAAGACAGCCAGGCTGCTGGGAATCAGGTCTGACTTAGGATTACATATGCACTGATAGCAGAAACCACTCTACTGAAGGAAAGGCCAGGGCTGAAAGAGGAGTGCCTACAGGCTGAACAGAGAACCATGGAGACAGCCAAGCAGACCAGGGAGGGGGGAGCTCAAGGGAGCAGAACGATAACTGAAGGGACGGCTGAGGGTGGGAGACTCCCCACACCAGGCAGAGGGGAAGACAGTAGGAATGCAGACTACAAAGATAATGGGTGACCTGTCAGTCAGTCTGGCCAGGAAGTGGCCTAGGGGTGTGGCCAGGAGGAGAGAGACTTAACGAACAAACATCCTCCTGAAGAGCTCCCCTGTGATGGGACAGAGAAAAGAGGCAAGTGGAGGGGTGCAGCCACCAGGGGAGACCTCACATCTGTTCTCTAAAAAGGGAAAGCACACGGGCACATCACCAACTGTACACAGGAACGCAGAATGGAGAGCACGGAGGGAGAAAACAAGGAACCGATAGATGGACCTAGAACAGACCTGAAAACTGATGTGGGCAACTCTTAGAAGGCTGGAAAAGCAGGAAAACAAAGTGTAGTCTCTAAAGTCTCTACAAACATGTCCGTTACATAGCAATTGGCCCCAGCTCTTGGATGATGACCCACCCATCACCAGACACTAGAGCAATGGGAATCAGCTTCTGCAAGTGACTGACACCATAGGTAAGGATGAAAGAAGCCCTCGAGCGGCCAGGCAAGAGCCTCCCGGCCCCAAAGCACTCACCCTGCATCATGCTCCTGTAGGCAGTGTCTGTGATGGCGTAGATGTGGGGTGGCATCTCGTGCCTCTTCTTGCCCTTGTACATGTCCACGATCTCCTCTGAGTAGATAGGCAGGTTCTTATAAGGGTTAATGACCACACAGAACAGGCCTGAATAGGTCTAAAGAAAGCAACAGAAAGGAATGTTTCAGCAAGTCTGGTTCTTGACAGCATTCAGACTGTGTGGCTGAGTGTCCAATTGTTTCCAAGGCCACGTCTCAGCCTAGGGTGAAAGCACTCCCTGGGTCCCTGCTCCTGCTGAAGCTTGGGTAAGGTATATAGGTGGGGACAGGGCGACTCAGATTCCAGCCCGTCGTGGGAGCACGCACCTTCAATCCCGACACTTGGCAAGCAGAAGCAGGTAAATCTCTGAGTTGAGGCCAGCTTGGTTCTACAAAGCAAGTTCTAGAACAGGCACGGCTACGAGGAGAAACTATCTCGCAAAACAAAAGACAAACAAAAAACTCAGATCCTAGGACAATAAGATGTGTCTCTCATTGGGAGAGATGCAGAAAGATAAAGTATTCAACTGTGTCCCAGAAAACTGCAAAGAAACATTCACACACACACACACACACACACACACACACACTCCACCCTCTAGCACTGGAAAAGCTCACCATCCTCCTAAATCAAATAGATCCCCGGTGGCTAGAAAATAGCTCATGCCCTGCATTCCTGTGCAAATCTTTCAAAAACATGAAGGCCGCTTGAGTCTCCAGAGGCAGAAGAAACTCAAAACTGTTGATGCCTTAACACGACACCTATAGCATCCCCAAGTCCCTGGTCTGCTTTGACCTTTTTTTTGTTTTTGGTTTTTCGAGACAGGGTTTCTCTGTATAGCCCTGGCTGTCCTGGAACTCAGAAATCCGCCTGCCTCTGCCTCCCGAGTGCTGGGATTAAAGGTGTGCATCACCACTGCCCGGCTGCTTTGACCCAAGTGACTGGGTCGTGGCTCCTGAGCATTGTCCTCAGCCTAGCTTTTCTTGGCACTTCCAAGGAGAAATCTTTTGGTCAGTGCTGGGGAAGAGCCCTGTCTTCATGCCTGGCTCTTATGCAAACCGTTGGGTTTAGCCTCGCAGTTTACCAGAGAGAGCACAGGGAGGCAGAAAGGGCTGGATGCACATCATGATCAGCTCCCCATGTCACTGTCAGCAAAGTGACCCAGTCACTTGTCAGCAAAGCAAACTCCTGGGTCAGAGAGCCAAGGTTCAAATCCCAGGGTGCTCCCAAGGGTGCCGGGGGGAGGGGGATCCCTTACCCTCTGCCTCCAGCTCCCAGTCTGTAGAAAGACCACAGGCTGAAGCTGGCTCCTTACTGCAAGGTGAGGGGTAGGAGCCACTGCTGGCTCAGGAGAGCTGTTGTTCAGGGCTCCTTCCTACAGTCACCTTACACAGTTCTTTCCTCCATGTTTCTAAGGAAGCCCACAATGTCTTGTGACCAATTCTAATAAGTTTCCTGCTCCTTCCAACACACAGAGGGCAGACTCCTAAACATCATGGGAAGTGTCCCTGCCAGGGGCACACAGGGATGCTCGGGTTAGGGGACTCGCTGTTTTCGAGCAGCATGGCATTCCCAGCACAATCTTGGGAAAAATGGAGCCAAGCTGGAGGGAAGGCTAGGTGCAAGGCCCCTGCCTCTGCTAAGGGACAACCAAAGGTCACAAGGCATAAAGCCTCACTGAGAACAGATTCAGGTCTCAAGAAGACCAAAGCCAACCTCCTTGGTCTGGAGGCCCATTCTCCAAACATTTTTGATTTTCCTCATCCCACGCTTCCTGCATCTTCACTGTACAGTTTATCCCATGATCCAGGGGCAGCCAATCTGGGGAGCTGACCATGATGTGCATCCAGCCCTTTCTGCCTCCCTGTGCTCTCTCTGGTAAACTGCGAGGCTAAACCCAGCGGTTTGCATAAGAGCCAGGCATGAAGACAGGGCTCTTCCCCAGCACTGACCAAAAGATTTCTCCTTGGAAGTGCCAAGAAAAGCTAGGCTGAGGACAATGCTCAGGAGCCATGACCCAGTCACTTGTCAGCTGCTTTCCACTGAGCAGGTAACTTGGATGCTAACAAGAGGTTGACCGCAGGTAGAACTGCAGCCTTCCTTCTTCCCAGGGAGTTATGAGAATGGGAGAGGGGCTTCAGCTGTGTGCTCTCTCTCCAACTACTCTATTCTCAAGGGACCAGGAAGGTCAGAGCAAAGCAGCCCAATGTGACAAGGGTTTAGGTGCTTTAAAAAGACAGGAGCAAGGTCATCTTGTGGTATCCCCTGTCAATGTCAGATGGCATCAGGTGGGGACAAGATACAGTCCAGAGAATAATGAGGACATGCCAGGATCTCCAAACACTTGGACTTTGTTCTCAGCCTTGGAGAAAACCCACACTGTAGGAACTCCAGCCCGAGAAAAGCCAAGGAAGCATGGTCCCTCATGGAGGGCGTGCCACAGAGCCAGATGTTTGAAACAACTAGCCGAAACAAAAGGGAACAGAGGGTCATTAGGACTGTTCTTTTGGATAGCTGGATGGACACTGCAGAGGGCTCTAAAGGACTCTCTGGGCTGATCCCCCGAAGCCAGGAACACTAGCCAGCTGAGCCCTGAGAAAGGGGTACACAGCTCAGGTGGGAGGAAGGAACACACTAAATGCTCATAGAGACACAGACACTGAGCAAGTGGCTCTGCTCCCACTCGGCCACACCAGGAAGCTGCTGCATTCATAGGCGACAGAGGCTCTTTGTGCCCAATTGCCCCCTCCCCAAGCCTCACCTCCCCCCAAAGGAAAAGACAAAGCAGCTGTGGTACACAATTGGCCATGCCACCCACAAAGCTAGGCAAATGCAGCATGAATGTTCCTGGAGTCACAGTGTGGAACCTGGATGCACATATATAGGCTGTGAGGGCGGCTGCAGCCTTGCCCAGCCAGCCACAAAGGCTTTGATCACCCCAGTTCTGCATCTGCTGGATTTCCACTAGCAACCCCTAGTGATGCTATTGGGGGATGAACTGTGGCAAAGGGACCTGCCTGACAAAGGAACCAAACCCAGAGCCAATGCCTGCTACCAGATCTTGGGGTTTGGGGGGTGGGGGAGCTTGGATTCTGTACACCACATCCACCTACAGAAGGAAGCCCTGCACTGTCACTCACACAGGGCACTGCTTAACACTGAATGCCCTTTGACAGCTAACATGGCCCTGTGGGAAGGAGAGCAGCTAGCTAGAGGTAAGTACAGGTAGCCAGCCCGTTTCCCAACAGGGGCTCAGTTAAATGGAGACACCAGTAAGAGGCCACGTAGAGGACCTTCACTTCGTGGCCACAAGAGCCCAGTCCTGGTGCAAGCCAGGAGCTACCTGGAACCTTTACAGAGGAAGTGAGGGTCCGAGGCGCCATGTGACAGTGAGGGGCATAGCAGCACAGCAGAGTGGACGTGACATCAGCAACAAAGCCTGCTAAGAGAGCCCCACTCCCGGGCAGGGGAACGTGGACTCCCTGTTATCTAGGCAGGCACAAAGATTTCTTCCCTCATTTTTTCACAGGCCCTCAATCTGAATTTCATGTTTGACACTTCTGAGTTTGGGTTTGTTTTTCTGTACATTCTCACCAAAACCCTCAGGTCTAGGGCTAGAGGTACAGCTCAGTGGATAAAAGCAGTGCTCTTGTTATGCTGGCCCACCTGGGACTTCAGTGTTGAAGGTTTTGGCACAGGTGATAGAAGAAATCGGCAGGGGTAGGAAGCACAATGTGGAAATGTGAAATCACCCTGGCATCTCATAGAAAACGCAATGGCTGGTCCTGTGGTAGCGCTCAGCGCCCCCTCAGCACATGAGCCTGCTCCTCCCCAAGATTAATAGCAAGCCTGGTACATTGAGACTCGGTCTTCCCAGCTGTCAGATGAGAGGGCTGTAGAAACCCTGAGATACCTCATTCTCTTGGGTTCTGAACTGTGTTACTCAGCCTTGAGAGCAAGACCAAGGTGGCTGCAGCAGCCTACTCATGCAGCAGCCTACTCAAACAAAGTGCCATTTTAAGAACAACCACCACCACATTATTTCTTCCTGAACACCTCTGCTAAAAAGAAGAACCTTTGACCTTGGCAGAAGCAAGGTAGCGAAGGGCAGGCCTTAGAGAGTATCACAGAAGATGCATGGATGGATGGAGCCCTGCTGTGGCTCTAAGGCCCACCGCCTTCTGAGCCCACTGTGTAGTGTGGCCCTGCCAAACGCAAGGGAAAGTATAACTGGAGTGCTAACCAAGGCTGAGAAACAAAACCATCCGGGGACTGGCAAACGGGGCACCTAAAAATTGTCTATGGCAGATTCAGGCATGGATTTTGTGATGGAGAAATATCTATCCATCACAGCGGATGCAGCATCCAGTTCATCTTGAGGATTTCGATGATCAGTCATAAACAGTGTTCTGTTTTCAAAGACTGTTCAAGGGGGAAAAAAAGATAAATCTGGGGTGGGTGCTAGAAAGAACCTTGAGACCTCAGGGCCAGTAAAGCTCACATTGCTTACAACAAGGGACTGGGAAAATGCTGTCAACACCACCCACATGGTGACAAAGGTGTCCATCTGAAAACAAAAGTCCCAAGAAAAGAAAGACACTCTGGTCTTTGGTGTACTTGGGGCCTTTGCACACACTGCTCTCAGGACGCTAATAATCCGTCTTTATAGGACCTGACATGGAACCAGCACTAACAAATATGTTGACCTGTCACCACTCTGCTCTGGACAGCTCAGCTCTGTTCTGCGTGTAGCCTTAGGAAGGAGGCTTTACCAATGGGGTTCTACAAGGAAAACATATCAGAGGCACCAAAATGAGACTGAACCAAACTGGTGGCTGTAGGGTTTGACAGGTGGTACCGAAGAATAAGGGAGCCACAAGACAGCACCACTCCATTTAGAAGAAATTTACTATGCTGACCTGAACCCACATGTCTCCACAAAGATCTGAGGTCAGAGGCTAGCAGGTGAGAGCATGTTCTTCCAGCATGCAGGGAACAGAGGGTAATGTCAGAGCATTCCACTAGGATACGCAGATGCAACAGCTGTGAGCATGTCACCTGGCATGCCTCAAAGTCCTCTCCTCACCCAGACAACTGGAGTGCTGGCACCTAGGGGTAAAGAGACTCTGCCCCCATCCCAGGCCATTCATGTAGATGAGCAGAGACTCCGCCCCCACCCCACACTTACATAGATGAGCCCTGAGTAGTATCGTTCCTTGAGGTTGTGCAGCACCGAAGCTTCGTTGAGGCACGTGAGCTCTGCCATGTCCTCCACCTTGGAGAACTTGGGTGGGTTCATCTTCTGGATGTCGTCCTTGTTCACCTTCACCTTCTTCCCACTTTCCACCAGCTCTACAATGGCCTCTTCTCCCACCTCCTCCTTAAGGCTAGCTGGTTCAAAGCCATTCTTGCTGGAAGGCACCCATACCAACTTCTTGGCAGCCCAATCGGCCTGGGCCAGCGGGTTATTGATGAAGTTCTTATCCACATAGAGGTACTTGTCTGCAGCCTGCTGGGCCATGGTGACTTACTGCCAGGACCTAAGAGAGAAATAACGACAGACATGAGCCACGTCATGGTGAAATTCTACAGAATCAGATGGAGCAATAGCCACGTTTTCTTACCCTGCACATCTGAGAGAAATCGAGATTTGGTTAGAAATTAATAAATGAGTGCCATCATTCCGTAGTGAGCATATCAGCAAGTCTCTAAGCAAAACTATCCTGGGAAGGGATGAGTATAAGAGTCTCAACAAAGGCAGACTCAGCCACAGTCCACTGGTAACTCAGCAGAGCGACCACACCACTGAACGCTGCCGAAATCACAGTATTTTAATAGCCAAAATGGTAACTCATTACAAATGCACAATGACTGAAATAAAAAAAAACAGAAGCCAGGCTCTGGGGTATACCATGAAGGGGGAAAAGAATAGGCACGGCTGGCGGGTCTGGAAGGCATGAGCACCCGAGACTTCCTCTCAAAGCTCATCTGCAGAATAACGGATAGAAGCTAACATTCCTTACAGAATTGCAAATGGACAGCACACATGACAACACACCATCTGTAAGCACAGTTCTCTGGGAGCCAGGAGCTTGTGCAGAGAGGCTCAAGACTCTAGGTCCTGGTCTATGCCACCCCCATGTTTAGTAAGGTAATGACTGACATCTTGGGGGGGGGGGGACGACTTGTTGCTTTGGGTGAACCTAAACAAGGAGCTGAAACCTGGTGTAAAAGTACTCAACCCAAAGCCACCAGAAGAAGCAACCAGAAGCTTCTCCAGGGCTCCCAAACGACATACATAAGCTCCACTCTATGAGATCAAATCTGGCCACCCTATTTTGGAAAACCACAAAGTTCCAGTTGAGAACCCAGAGTTACTCAGCTTTCACATTTCCTGATTCCAACAGGGACTTGGATGCCAAAGAGGCTGGAGGCTTTGGCTGCCCAGGCCTCCTTCTCTGGCTTGTTAAATGGTTTCCAGACCTAAGCTCAGGGGCTCCCTGCTCACTCCACCAGGGACTGTTTTCCTGGAAACTCCCTCCCAAGAAGGAGAAAGTTCAAGGAGCCCAGGCTGCAGCTCCCTCAGCTGGTGTCTTTCCTCATCCAACCCTGCAGCATCAGGAAACTGCAGTCCTTGCACCCTCTGAACCCCTGCACATGGCACCATCTACCTTACAAGGACTGTTGGAGAGAGCACAGGCTCCAGTGTCAGCAGGTAACAAGACAGAACCAGGCAGCTGTGAGGTGCCTTAGCCTTCATCTTTTCTGTGGAGTGAGCTCCAGCGTCCCAGCACGTGGCCCTGGTTTAGAGTAGACCACTGGACAAACCTGTCTTCCACAGTGGTCCTCTACCTCCCAAAAGGTGCCTGACCATAAACTAACATAACAGCCCCCCCCACCACACCCTTTCTCTGCTCACGGAACCCAGGCTCCATCAGCTGCTGGTTCTTAATTTCTTCAGAACTCAGACTCATAAAGGGTAAGACATCACTGTCACTGCGCTTCTCAAAACTCCTAAGTGTGTGTGGTTAGGTGACAGCTTCACTAAGGCTTTTAATCTAAGCTCTTGAAAGGCTAGGGCAGGAGGACTGTGAGTTAAGAGGCTAGACTGGGTTAGAGTGAAACCTGTCTCATCCAGTCAAGACGTCTGAGGGTGTGTTCCACTGCCGTGCACAAGATCCCTATACTAGGAGGTAGGACAGTGGTTAAGTGTGACAACCTCACCCTGTCGGTCTCCCTGGAAAGCAGCTTTTATTATCTCTAATTTATAGATGAGAGAACAGGCTCAGAGAGAGTGAATCCCCAGCTCCACCATGCAACGGGATTCTAACCCAGATCTGCCTTGCCTCTGTGGCTTCAGTCCTAGAATTGAGCTGTAACTGTCATAGCTCAGTGTGACCTGGAGTTGGGGGGCTGGGGGGTCAGAGTATATATGCATATTCTTAAATATTTTTAATAAGGCAAGCAGTGGTGGCACATGCCTTTAATTCCAGTACTTGGGAGGCAGAGGCAGGCAGATCTCTGTGAACTCAAGGCCAACCTGATTGAGTTTCAGGGGGAAAAAAATTAGTTTTCTGGGGGCTGGAGAGACGGCCTAGCAGTTTTCTGGAGGCATGCTTTGTTGCTCTTGTGGAAGCTCCAGTTTCGGTTCCCAGAATGCACATTGTGGTTTGCAACCATCTAAGTAACTCCAGATCTAGGGGATCCTATCCCCTCTGTGGGTACCAAGCACACACATTTGTGCATACATACATACATGAAGGTAAAACACTGATACACATAAAATATTTTAAAGCCATTTTCTCTCTTTTTACAGGTCCTTTTTAATCGTGACTCATAGAAACAATTGTCTGTCACAGGCAGAGAAATCCACATTTTATACCTCCCTAACTTACTATGGCCAGGGTTTTGTGTTTATCCCAAAGCTTCATTTACAAGTGATAAAGCAACCCCATTGGGTCACAGGAGCCAAGAGCTAGGACTCAAACCCAGAACACTTCTTTGTGGCTCCAAAGCTGGTTTAGTTTGGCTTGAAGTGACATACCTGGGGATTAGGGGGAGGGATAGTTTGGATTTAGTTTGGTTTTGAGCTTTTGTTGCTATTTTGAATACTAGAAATTGAATTGAACAAGGGCTTTGTGCATGCTAGACAAGCAGTCTGCCACTACTTGTCCCTCAAGCTAGCCCCAAAACAGTTTTCATACACTTTGAGGGGTTCAGTTTCCCTCATTACCTGTAGGTCTCCTTGCAATGAGGCTCAGTGCAGTGGAGACGTGTGGGAACATGTCTGTGAAGTCTAATCATCTTCTAGGAGGGCAGCTGACATCAGGGCCGGAGTATGTGTACGCTAGAACATGACTGAGCCAACACTGCCTGACCTGGCACTCACAGGGATGCTCCTGTGGCTGGCAAGCAGCACTTGAGGAGTTAAGGGACACAGCCACTCTGGCCCACTGAAGACTGGTCGGGTTGGGCTGCCCTTCCCCAGCAGCTTCCTGTGGGTATCCATCCAACTCCAGAACCCAAGCTGTTGCCTTTTTAGGCCATAATCGAGCAGGACACACCAGAAGCTAAATTAGGACTCTCAGGAAATGAAAGCAAAGAGGATGACCAAAAACCTCCTCTTTCAACCCAGGATGAAATCTCCTCGCTACCATCTTCCCCCCCACCCCCAAGCATCCACTAGGTTGTCTCCCCCCGCCCCCTTCCTGCTTCGCTTTTTACTTATCTGTGTGTTTATTCAGAAAGCAAGCTGCTGACCCAGTAAAGATGGGAACTATGCTGGAGAAGCCTCAAGCTTTCCCATCCCTAGACAACCAGGACCGGCCTAACGTCCTCCAAGGACAGACTTTCCAGGCTGGCGCCCCTCCCGCTGTCACACTCACCTAAAGCCTCTGCTCTCATGCTTGCCCATGAGTACTTGATTCCCACCCCATCTGGCATCATTTCATAAGGAATATGTCATCACATTCAGTTTACTGGCGAGAGAGATGAGGCTCCAACAAGCCTCAAAATCCAGGTTAACTTAGACCTGCGGGGCCTCCAAGCTCCGTGTCACTTCCACTGTCCCCCAAAGTCACAGGACTATGGGAAGGAAACAAATGGAGAAGTCCCTGGTGAGGCACACATGAGGATGTCTCCTCCAAGCTGTGGGCCTGGCTCCCTTCCCTAGCTTGCACAGGGATTCTGATTGAAAATGGAAACTGCTAGAGCTACCGTAATGTGGTAAGTGTAGTCGAGCTCAACAGTCACCAATGGCCGAAGGCTAAGATTCCAGTCCTGACCCTGGCACCCTCAACTCAGATTCTGTGTTATGGTTTGGACAACGATGTCCCCCAAAAAGGCTCAGATGCTGATGGTGTGGTCCCCAAATGCTCAGAAGTGGGACTTTGGGAAATGCTGGACCATGATCCCTTCAGCAGATTCACAATTAGTTGTCTTTATTGGGAGATGGGAGTCTCCCTCTCTTCACATCTATTAGTTTTGAGGTCAATGAAATTATCAAGCTGAATCCCACCATTAATGACGTCGGTTCTATAAAAGTAACTGTTATAACAACTTTCAAAGCCAGGAGCTTCACTTCTTCGTTTATTCAATCAACAAATACATATTTGAAGATCTACACATAAAGTCACTGCATAGGTGCAAAAGTTCCCCAGTTTTACAATGCAGAGAGACAGGACAGATTGCGCGCGCGCGCGCGCGCACACACACACACAGCTCTGAGACGTCAATGTAGACAAAAGAGGGCAGACAGAGCAGACAGAAAGCAGTTTTCTTTCATTTTGGTCAGTGTCCCCAAAACCAAATGCAGTAGGTGTCCACTAGACAGATTTGATGGCTGAGGAGGGGCTGCTCGCCATGCCTCCGCCCCACTGCATGCTGCTTTCTCTATGTGCGGGCTGTTTAATTCCACATATGCTCCTTAAAGCACGCACACTGTGGAACACTCACGAAGGAGGGAAAGCCATGTCAACAACCAATAGGCTCAGTGCAGGCAGAAGCAGCAGAAACAAGGACTCCATGAGAGCTCAGAGGCAAGCGCCAAGGCTGTGAAGCCCCTGAAGCTGGGCAGAAAGAATACTCACTGCTGATACAAAAGGGAAAGGGGTGGCTCAGGCTGGGGCGAGGCTAACACAGCAGTGATTATAAACACAAATAGTATATGCTTGGTTAGGGTAGTATTTTTCTAGAGCTAAATCATGCTTGGCAGGGCTGACCTGTGCATTGCTAAAATGCTTAGGAGCGCCCTTGGCTTCTGCCAACTAGATGCTAATAACATCCTGTCCCCGGTGTAACAACCAAATATGCCCCCAGAAGTCAGTGAAGATAGGAGCATCAAAGGAGAGCTGCACCTCAACACTAGGTCCACAGCTGGAAAATCCTCCCTGGCTCTGAGGTGCCTGACCAATCTCCTTTGTGACACAGAAGTCTGGCTGGCCCAGAACTCCTTGCCTAGCATGTTGGAGATCCTATGTTCAATCTCCAGCACAAGGGCAAAAGAAAAGGGGAGACACATTGCACAGAGCCAGGCATGGTGAAACATGCCTTTAATCCTAGCATCTGGGAGGCAGAGACAGGCAGATCTTTATGAACTGAATGCTAACCTGATCTACATAGCAAGTTGCAGGCCAGCCAGGGCTACATAGAGACCCTTCTCAAAAAATTAATTAATTAATTAATTTAAAAAAAAAAAAAAAAAACACTTCACAGGTCTCTGCATGGAGGGTCACTTACAATTATCTCATAGGTCTGCATGGGGGTCACTTACATTTATCTGCCAGGAGCCTTATGTGACAGCATATGCCTATAATCCTAGAGGGCTCAGGGGTCTGAAGCCAGCCGGGGTTCAAGGTCACAAAGCAAGACCCTGGGTCCAAAGAAAGTAAAATTCTGGGGCTAAGATGATTCTAGGATGCAATGACGAGTATGGATGGCACTGTCACCAAGACAGGACTGTCCTTTACAACATGCCAGAGGGCTTGTCCTGTCCTCAAAGCCTCAGGTTCAAGCCCTGTAAAGAAGTAAATGGCCTAAATATCCTAATTTTAAAATTAGGGTATTTTATATTTTAAAACACACAAGAGGAGGTGTACAGAACTTCCAACACAGCAGCTCAGTGATTCATAGACAAAGTTCAGCAGCATCAAAGAGTCCAGGTAAGCAACAGAAAATGGTGGCAACGGGGAGGGAGGAGGGAGGGAAGGAGCGGTCCAGCTCAGTGCCAGCTCATCCTATCTGGAGAATTCCACAGCAAATACTATGTAGTTAGTCATACTGTGTGTCAATCAGGATAGTCTCAGGGAGCCCATGGCTTCCTCCCTGGGTACTCAGATCCCAGGTGAGTACTTCCCTTCTCCACACCCCAATTCCTCTAGCACCTTCCAGTGAGTTACCGGCACCTGGAGGAGCACCCTGCCTGAGCTCTCCACCTCCCATGCACCTCATCACCCAAAGCTGATGGTTTACACTGGGGTTCATTCTTTGTGGAGAATATTCTATAAATTTGTACAAATCTGTGATGACATGGGCCTGCCGATATAAAATCATGCAGAGAATTTTCTGCCCTAAAGATTGTCTTGGTTCTACTGACTCTCTTTTTCTCCCTCCTAGTTCAGCAACGTAGACATAGGGTGTGTGTGTGTGTGTGTGTGTGTTCTTCTATATATGCATATACACACGTGTGCACACACAGATACCTATAGTCATTAAGTTTTTTTCTGGGTCTCTGTCCATCTGGCTACCCAAGTCAGTCACTGTGAACTTGCCCCCACCCCAGTGGATGAGCAAGTCCTCCATCCCGGTGCCCTGTTCGTCCACACTTACCCTTACCCTCCTTCCCAGCTTAGGACTCCCCAACTCACATTGATACTTGCATGCTCTCCTGTTTTATGGACATTACTGGGTAGGTTCAAGCAGATTAGATAGCTCCACACCTACTCAGAACAAGCCTAATGATCTCAGCTTGTGAAAGCTGCCCTGCCTCTCCCCTCTCCACTGTCCTCCCCAGCTCGTCATGCCAACCCCATGTACATGGCCCAATTCTGATCAGGACGCCAAGAGACTGTGTCCTCTGTGTCAGGAAGCCCTCAGATCTCATACAGCAAGAAGATGGCCTGTTTGAAGGCCCTTCCCTCTGTGCCCTGGGTTCATTTCCACCACACTGACCAACTGGCCAAACTGTAATTACTTAGTTTCATCTGAGGGCAGGAATTGGGTCTCAGTCTTCTCAGTTCCAATGTTTAGCACAAGGCATGGCCCAGGGTAGGCACTCAGCTAAAGTTCTGTGAGTGAGTGAATGAATGAATAAATGAATGAAGAGAATTGGCTAGGAAATCACCTAAGCTTTGCCAAGGGTCAGAGTATAGAAGAGAGGAGGGAGAGATACTGAATCAAGGAGTGAGGGGCATGGCTAGCTCATCTCCAGGAAAACTACATCATTCATGGACTGACTGTCATACACTCAAAACAAAAAGGGAAAGCATAATATTGAAGCCTTGATCTATAAAGAAAAAATGGGGTGCAGATAATTTAACCAACCCCAAAAGGTTTTGCAAAAGCCTTTCCAAAAGGACTAAACTGTTTTCTAGGACTAAACTTTCTGGCACCCCAACATACCAAGACAAAGTTGGACCTACCAGACCAATATACCAGAAAGGACGTCGACAAGCAGAGCCTATGCCGTACTTGTGAGCAACATAAGGATCTTCGAAGAGCTCAGTCTTCCCCTGTCAAACAAGGGCTGCAGTCATCAATCTTGGCCATCAGCTTGGAGCCAAGTCTTAGAACTTGGAAACTCAATGGGGGCATCTGTTCAAACCCCAAGATAAATGCTTGGAGTACACCAGACACGTAGAATGGGTATCGTTTGGGGGCCAAAAGGACCCAGGCTTATCATCTGCTCACAACTCTTGTGACTGAGAGCCGGTCACACTTCCCTTCAGAGTGGGAGAAGATGTGACAGCCGTTAAGGAGCTGCAGTTCATGCTCACTTAATGTTTCACATTTCTCCTTTGTCCTGCTCCACTTATGACTCCCCATGTCCCTAGGAAGGGTCCCTGGGACTCTGCAGGTTCTGCTCCCTCAGAGGAAGTATACACTACCACAGCCTCCTGCAGAGCTCAGATGCAGGCAGAAGGAAGCCTGCTTAAGTTCATCCAATTAGGCTTGGCACTCAGGAAGATCCTGTGGGGGCAAAAGACTGCTCCAAGCTGATCTGGGAAACACTGACAGGATGTGCGCACGAACTGTGCACGGGGCTGTGCCAGAAGACCTGGACCTGAGCCTAGCCTGGCACTGACCACCTGTTTGTTACCTAACCCTTTCAGCTTTCACACTTGCAAGATGTCTACTGGGGCTGTTGTTAAGCTCAAAGCACACAGGGAGCCTGGCACAGACACCTAGGACAATAGCTATTTACAGGGAAGGTCTACAAAGAGGCCACGCTGCCTCAAGGCCAGCTTCTCAGTAGCCTCTGTAAGGGAGCCACTGACCTCAGGTTGTGAGGGGAGGAGATAGAAGCTGCTAGAACACCAGGAGCCACACACACACACACCCCTCAGGAATGTTGTTTGCTTACAGAAGAAGCTAGGGCCTGTTTGTATTAGCAGTTTTCCAAGCTGGGCCCAAGCTGATGCTCAGCAGATAAGGAAAACAGAGAAAGGCCCAGAGGAATTCAGCCCAAAGCCTGCCTGGCTGCCTTCTTTCTAAAAACCAGCATGTGGCCTGTGGTCATTTTCACGATGCCCCATGTCCAGCAAAGGACACAAGCACATATTTTAAAATGTACATGGTAAATACAAACAAGTTTTATTTTGCCAATTTAAAAAAAAAATCGAGGCATGAGAATCTCATGTGTAGATTCCATCCTATGCAGTAAATGTGGGGTGAATTTACAAGGGGCTGTAGGCATCACCAAGGCCTGCCTAAGCAGGATCTTATCAGCCATTTAGGAATGTGGACTTTATTCTAGGGACAGTGAGGGAGGGGGAAATGACATCATCAGCTCTGTATTTTAGAGTTCCCCCTACATACTTCACTGAGGGGGTGGGTGGCCACGAATGGGAAGTCAGCAGTTAGAAAGCCTTGGACCAGTTTAGTCAGAGTAGGGGATTCAGTTCCCAGTGTAAAGTAGGGGATTCAGGGGATCCAGTTCCCAGTGTAGACAGGGTAGAGGACTCAGGGGATCCAGTTCCCAGGGTAGACAGGGTAGAGGGCTCAGGGATCCCATTCCCAGTTTAGGAAGGCATGGGGGTAAAGGGGGATCCAGGCAGGCAGGGTAGGGATTAAAACTAGGAGCACAAGATAAGCTTTCAGATTTTACCTTCTGACCCCCACCCCAACTCCCAAGAGTCCTACAGTTACAGCCTCCCAGATAACATGTGGCCAGCCCCAGGGCTCTATGTAGATGTTTGCAGAGTGTCAGGGATCCTATGTAGCACAAGTCACAAGAACTACAGGACAGACATGAGTCTCCTCCACAAAAACCATTTCTGAATGAATGAATGAATAAGTCAGTCTGGGCAGAAAGTGATATGAGCCACTCCCAACAATGCATCAGTCCACCCTAAGGACAAACTGCCCACACAGGCCTCTGGAGCCCAACCCACCCCCCAAGGCCTTTGACAATCTTTCCACAGCGCCTTTACCTGGCTACGCTCCCCAGACTGTCTTTCCTCACATCATCCCCCAAACCAGCTGGATGTCCCCACCCCCACCCCACCCCGTTTCCTGCTGACTGAGAGTCTTCCTCACCTTAGGCATGGCCCTATCCAGCAGCCCGTTCCTAATGGTAAACTATCCCTCCGGACCACCACCACCACCACCATGGCCCAGAGGGCCAGAACTGTTTCCTCTGCCCCTCTTTACAATCCAGGGTTCCAAGGTCAATGCTGTGGGAGGGACCAACACTTGAGAGTGACTTCAGGGGCCCTAGCCCCTAGGACCCCGGTACTAAAGTCTCCAGGACAAAGGGAGAGAGGAAGGGAGATAAGAAAAGGACAGAAGAGGGAAAGGGGGGAGAAGGGGATGGGGGCAGGGCCTTCGACAACAGGTTAGGCCGCCCTGGCCCAGAGCTAAGGCCAGTCAGGTAGCATGCAGGGCTGGGGCTACAGATAAGTCATTTACACTGGCCTCTGGCTTGAATTTTAATTGGATCAATATTTGCACAGTGAGATCACATGGAGCCTCACCTGCATGGAATGAGCTTTCACTCAGCCATCCAGGAGCAGCAGAGAAGCAAGTTATTCCTGGAAGAGATTCCCCAACCAGATCGGGGCAGTTGGTCCCTCCCCTTCCCCCTCCTGTTGGTCCCCTCCCCCTCCCCCTCCCCCTCAGGTTTGATAGGTTGACAGAACACTTCTGGGTTGCTGTCTCCCTGTGGAGCTGTTCTCATGTGTACACCAGTGGTGTGCTCTCACAGACAGCTTCTCCCAGTTTGCTGGCAGCTGCCCACACATGCACCAGGGCAACTTGGAGCCCTTCAAACAGTGAGGTTCCTTCCTTCCCTTAGGTTCTGCTGAGAGAGGGTTTTTCTCCCCTCAAGCATATGAGCATGGTTTGCTGAAAACCAACACAGAAAAATAACCATAGTCGAAAAATCTTAATTATATGGCACTGTCTCTGGGAAAATGCAGAATGCCTGTCTCCAAGTCCACGTCACACTGCTGAGCAGCGAAACCCAGGGCCAGAAACAAGGCCTGGGCCTGGTGGTGGCTCAGGCTCAATCAAGGCCTTCAACAACCATCCTTCAGAAGGCAGAGGCAGGCAGATCTGTGAATCTGAAGCTAACCGAGTCTCCATGGCACGTTCCATGCAGGGTCCTGTCTATAAATAAGTAAAGAACAAACTCGATGGTTTTGAAGGCCACTGTGTCTCAAACCCACCAGATCTCCAGCAACATATTTTCTCTGCTGACAGTTAAATAAACTTTTTTAAAAATCTTTTGTCTTTTAATTTGGTGGTGATGCTGAAATTTCTAACCCAGAGCCTTACACACCAGGCAAATTACCAGAGCCAAATCTCCAGCCTCTAAAAAAAAATAATTTTTTAAGCTGAATTATGGAGTCACTTCCCCCAAAATAACTTCATTCTTCTATGGCCGCAGAGCTAGGTACTCTGTCACCAAAGCCCTTGATCTGACCACAAGGGGGAAGGTTCTCATCTTCCTCTCCTAAATGTCAGAATTCCAAGAACTGAGTCCAATAAAATATCTATCTCCCCTCCTCCCCTCTCCCTCTTGCTTTCTGGGGGGGGGGGGGGGGCAACCAGTATCATCTATGGCAGGTCACTGTCCAGTCTTTCTCTAGCATGCTCCACCTTATTTTTTGAGACTCTCACTGAACCCAGAGCTGGCATCTGTCTAGCTGGCACCTGAGATCTGCCTTGTGCACTCACACAGCCATGTTATTTGCCACACCTCACTGCCCAGACATTAGTGTGACTACGTGTGCAAGCACAGGCAGACCTCTGGGACCACAGAGGATCACCATAGCCCCTCCATCTTCTGGCCAGACACTAATCTTTGTTTCTAAAACACAAGTGACGGCCCCAACAGTCTCCCTTAATGGATCCAGCAACTACCAGAGTGAACTCTGACCGTGAACACCACTCCTGAAAGGGAGGGGACATAGTAAGTCTTAGGAGAAATCAGACTCAGCAAGATGGTAACTCACAGGAGACTCTGGGCCTCAGGCAATCCCCACTGCCCAGTGATGACTAGAGAAGCAGATCTGCCTAACTCTAGAACCACTGTTGACGATGCAAGGTCATTGGGACAGTGTTTGCTGGCGCCCCAGACAAGCAGCCCCTCCCCCTACAGTGTCTCCTGCTCGCTAATGAGTCTCCATCAAGGCTGAACTCACAATGAGTCAGTCATTGGTGCTGCATACTTTGGGGGCTTGAAGCCACACCCTGCCTAACCCAACTCAACATGATTTATCCCTTCCAAGAATGAAGTTCTTTCCCAAAATGTTGTCAAGAGCTCTAGTCAGAATTTGGCCTTGCAAGGGGCTGGCTTCCAGATTGGTCTCCAGGATCACAGATCAGATCAGACCTGAAAGAACCACACAGGGTCAGAGCCGTGAGAGTCCCCAGAGTACCTCATCCAAGGAGCTCTGGCTTTTATTTTTCATCTCAAACCACAGGAGGACACACAGACACGGACATACAGACATGGACACACACACACACACACACAAGGATACACACGGATGGACAGATGGACGAACAGACAGACGAACACATTTCCAAACTTATTTTAAACAAACAACAACGAGCTTCATGAAATGCTTGCTGGGTGCTGGGTGCTTATATTTTTCACAGGAATGAACTTTATTTCATTCCTAGAAACACCAGTTCTACCCATTAAAAAAATAATTTCAAGATCTACCCTAGGCCCAAGCTGACAGTCTGAAAAACACCCACCTGACTCAAACTTCACTGGGCAGAGGAGCCAAACACTAGTCAAGCCACCTGCTGGACCAAGTCCCACCTTCAGTTAGGCCAAGCAGAACTCTTAGAGTCCGAAGCCAAAGGGAGCTCCAAGCTCTGGCAGGCCAGAAGACAGCAACAGCAAACCAAAAACCTGATGCTTGCTGAACACATGTAGTTCACCATATTCCCCTGGTATGATCTTGCCAACCTTGACCAAGCCAAGGCGGAATCATGGAGCCTTACCCTTCAACAGGGGGCTTAGGAAGCTCAGAGGTTCTGACTTGCCTTCTGGAGCATTCTTTAAGAATCAGGAAGGCAGCAGACAGGACCTGGTGCATATACCTGCAGCCCTGGAGACTAGGTCCGTCCCAAGACCTTTTCTTTCCTTCTGTATCATTACAGAAAACATAGGTCTCAACTGGTTTTCATTCCAAAAAAAAACTGGTTAATGGTGAAATGTAACATTATTTTGAAAGGTTGCTATGACACAGAATATTAAGTGATTAGAGTATATCAGTATATATTCTGGCTGAAATACATAAATGTTTACCTTATTTAATTAAGCTCTACCTCCTCCTTAGTGATAATTCTCAAAATAATTTACATAAAAAACAACCAGGGGCTGGAGAAACCGATCAGAGTTAAGAATGCTTGCGTATTCTTCCAGAGGACCAGAGTTCAGTTCCCAGCACCCATATAAGGGGAATGGCCTATAACTCCAGCTCCAGGGAATCTGACAGCCTCGTTTGAGGTGGTCAGGCTGCATTCCAGAGTCTCCTACCTCTTGGGAAGATAACCAAAGAAAGAGCATTGAAACAAGACCAGACCTTATTTGCTTCACACATAAAGGGGAAAAAAATAGCAATTCCTAGGGTGGGTTACATAGCACTCTTATCTAAAAGCAGGCCAATCCCAGCTGCCCTTGAATAGGAGTCTGGCTGGCAGGAATGACCTCACCATGTCCTTCACCAGAATTGTCCCTTTGCTTGGATCTCAATCTGACTCCAACAGTGACCAAGGCTGGCCAAGTGTACATAAAAAGCAAGGACACTGCACTAGGTGTTAGCAGTCCTTCTAGGCTCCGCCCCAGTTACCTGGCAACGCCAAGTATGCCGGACTCATAAAAGGGGCTGCTTGCCTCTTCCTCACTCGCTTACTCTTACCTTCTCTGTCCCTTCTCTCCGCATTCCCCTCCCCCCTTTCTCTCTCCACTTCCTCCTCAACTCCCCTCCCTGTGTCCTAAATAAATTCTACTCCATACTAGATCCATCCCATGGCTGGTACCTCAAGGGTTAAGGGGTGTCCCAGCATGGGCCCACAGAGGCACCCCCTTCCACCTCACCATACCTCCTTCTATAAACATATCCTGGCTCACTCTTTCTTTTTTATAAAACACAACACTAGGGACATTAAGGCCTGGCCATCCTGCTCTGGAGCAAGCCCTATACCCACAACCCCCATACACATGTAGCAATATACACATAAAGCCCTAGATACAAGCCAGTGAGATGGCTCAGGGGAAAGTGCCTACCACTAAGCCTAGCACCTTCTTGCATTTGATCATCAGGATCCACATAGGATAAGGGAAGGCCAACTCCCATAGCTTTCTCACCTCTCTGAACATGCTTGCACACCCACACACATACACACAAAAAATAAAGACCTCCACACAGACAGACATGTACATACAGAGACCTATATACCTGAACAGATACATACACACAAAGACACATGCCCAAAGACATGTATACACACAGACCTACTTGCACACACTCATGTGCACACTCACAGACATGTGTAGAGACATGTACTTACAAAGGCCCAGTCACACACAAACATGTACAGGTATGTGTACACACAGACCTGTTCAGAGACATAAATAGATCTGGGTACACACAGAGATATGTATATACAATGCAATGATGTGTGGAGATCTGTGCTCAAAGACATGTACACATGCAAACATGTCAACAGACAAAACAGCACAGAAGTGCCCCGCAAATGGTGGCATTAGTGCAGAAGGTGACGTTCCTGAGTTAGGCTCACCTGAATAAAAGCACTGGATAGTCTCTGCTGAGCACTCCACCCTGCTCATACCTCAGAGCAGTGCCCACACACAGCAGCCCCTTCAGCTAACTTCTATTGATCTACTGTTTCACAAGAGACAACTGGTACATGCTTGCTATTGGTGTCTGCATCCTGCAGTCTCATTCTGGGCTTCAGGGTCCTGCATCCAACCCTCTTGCTCCCTGCTTCCTAGGATGCAAAGCAGCAGCAAACACATGAAGCATTTCAGTAAGGACCACAGCGGAGGAGGGGCTCTCCTTATCCCACAGCCAGAGCAGCAGAACTGATTCTCAAGCCTGATACTGACAAGTCCTGCACCACAGACCCCCTTGCCAATCCCTTTGAACTTGATTCCTCTGAGGTAAGACTCCTGGGAGTCTCACAGGGGCCACACAGTATATACAGGAATTTAATAAGCCTGGAATTGTCATGACTGGAAATAAACCACAACTGATCCGGAATGTCCCTGTCAGTCTAGGCATAACAACAAAGCAGCCTGTAAAGCTGAGAAGAGCCTTAGCCAGCGTCCAGATGGCCCAGGCACCCAGATGGCCCCAACACCCAGACCTCTACTCAGGTCCACAACAGAGGACCACATTCTTCACATTCTTGTCTGAAAGCCAGAAGAAAAGGGGTGGGCTGAAGGAGAGGGCTGCTATTTCAACCTAAAGATAATTAAAGCCCCAAACCAGTTTTTCCAAGGGAAGAGGGAGGCTCCCCCACAGCAGTCAGGTGCATGATACTATGGTGTGTGATAAAGCAGAGGCAGGCCACCTCAAGCAGCCCCAGTATCTTCACAAGCAGGACACACAGCTAAGAAGCAGCAGGAAGGATCTTCAGAAGCCTGGGACCCACAACCTGTGGCCAGCTCCCTTGAGCAGCAGGGAACTGATAGAGCAGGAGATGCCACATGCTCCACAGTGTGGGACAATGAAGCATTCCTCCTGAGCTAAACATCCACTTCCTCCTCCTTACCCTGACAGGGACAGGAAGCAGTACCGGCAGCAGGCTGTGGGCAGAAGGCAGGCTGAGAACAGCATGCTGGTGGTAGCTAGCAGGAGGAGGCATGCTGGAGAAGAGAAGCAAGGAGGCTGGGTTCTCTGAAGAAAGCAGGCTAAAACTACCAGCTCCTTCCTAACCCACCACACACCTGCCGACCACACTCACCTGAGGTAGGCTCTTATACCCAGTACCGCGAAGCCAGTAGGCCACTGGAACCCAAAAGCCATTGCCCACACAATAGTGGTATGAGAGGTGGGAAAGGCCACGGGAACAGAGGCTTGCTCGCTCGCTGTCTACCTATGGCTTGTTCATTAGGTTCTTGGGAGTCTCAGCATGTCCTGCCATAAAATGAGAACACTAACCCTGACAGCCTTCCTTGTAGGAGACTTCAACCACAATAACCTGATGGGATTCAAGGTTCATAGAGTCATAATGAAAAAGTAACATACAAAATAGTTTTCTATGTGTGCGTGTGTGTGTGTGTGTTCCTGCATGTGCAGAGGGCAGCAGTGGGTATCTTCCTCCACTCTGTGTGTGTGTGTGTGTGTGTGTGTGTGTGTGTGTTTTTGCTGGCATGCATGACTGTGCATCACTTGTGTACAGTACCCACAGAATCCAGAAGAGGGTTCTGGACCCCCAAGAACTGGAGTTAAAGACAGTTGTTAGCACCCATGTAGGTAGGGGCTGGGAATTGAACTCTAGTCCTCAGGAAGAGCAGATGGTGTTCTTAACCCTGTATCATCTCTTTATTTATTTATTTTATGTATATGAACATACATATACATAAGACTGTAGCTGTCTTCAGACACACCACAAGAGAGCACCAGATCCCATTACAGATGGTTGTCAGCCACCATGTGAGAACTGAACTCAGGACCTCCGGAAGAGCAGTCAGTGCTCTTAACCATTAAGCCACCTCTCTAGCCCCCCATATTTTTTATTAGAAATGTGTCACCAAACCTGCAGTTCCCTAAGTAGGTCCCAGGAACCTTCTTCCTGTCTCTGCCTCCCCTGGCTAGAATTACAGGCAGGCACCAGTATATCTGACTTTTTTTTTTTTTTTTTTGGATGCAATTACTCAGGATCCTACATCAGTTCTTCACAAAAATACTTTACCGACTGAGTCATCTCTCCAGCACCTAAAATAGGGTGTTTTTTGTTTGTTTGTTTTGTTTTGCTTCTTTAACCAGAAAAAAAATTTAAGGAATAACTTGCCACTGTGCTGGGCAAAGTACGTGTAAATAAAATACAAAAGAATCTATAAGGCCTCACTGAGCAGCAAACCTGAGGTATGGCTTTTCCTCTCAGCCCACAGATTAGTGGGGAAAACCCAACACAGTGGTCCCATAGCTTACCCAAGGACAAAGGGCTTACAAATGAAAGAAAGGATGGGGCGCCAGAACCCCCACACACACTTATGTAGCTACTAGACACACACTTCATGGTAGTTAGGCCTCAGATGCCAGGGAAATACAGCCACCCACCGGAGGCCACCAGATCCAGGAGAGGCACTGGAATGAAACCTGTGTGTCTGACCAGTCAGTGTAAACATGTGGTGTTCCCAGTCCACCATGGGCAATGAACTACACAAGGGTCCTGGTGTCCAGGCCAGGCCAGAATGGAGCCAGCACTTCCAAGAGAGGTAGGAGTTGTGTCTCAGGCAAGGAAGCTTGATAGTGGCCACTCAGCACTGGCCAACCCCAGGGACTTAGTGTTTACACTTCTGAGCCACTCTGAGCGCCCAGGCTGTTCAGCCTTCCACCCAGTGCTGGGTATGGTCTCTCCCCAGATGAGCATCAGTGAAGCATAGAAGGGCCAGCCTGACTCTGGCTGATCTGGCTGATCTGAAGGGCTGATCTGAAGTGGAAGGGGACACTGAGGCAGGATTAGGATGAAGGCTAGTGCACCTGCTGCTTGGACAGCAGTCCACAGACTGAGCTGAGGGCACTCCATCCTACAGAGCAGCAGGCCAAGAGGCAGGATGAGTGGTGCAAGGGCACAGTGGTTTGGTTTGGTTTGGTTGAGACAAAGTTTCAATATGTAGTCTAGTCCAGACTTCACTGAGCTCCTCCTATATCCAGCTAAGACATTTAACTAACCCAGTGGCTCTCAACCTTCCTAACCCTGAGACCCTTTAATCCAGTTCCTCATATTGTGGTGACCCCCAGCCATAAAATTATTCTCACTACTTCGTTTAACTTCGATTTTCCTACTGTTTATGAATTATAATGTAAATAGCTGATATGCAAGATATCTCATACGTGACCCTGTGAAAGGCTGGTGGGTCATATATTAAAGGGCCATGACCCACAGGCTAAGAACCCCTGGAGTACCCTGCTCACACATGAAAAAAATGGGAACCAAAGCAGACTAAGACCCCAGCGCTGGGGAGGCAAATGGGG
>JADRCH010000803.1:85604-146356 GCA_019843965.1 Rhynchomys soricoides
GCAAATGGGGAACCAAAGCAGACTAAGACCCCAGCGCTGGGGAGGCAGGGGCAGGTGGGTCTCTATGAATTCAAGGCCACCCTGATCCACATAAAGGATACCAGTCCAGCCAGGGCTACAAGGCTACGTTGTGAGACCCTGTCTCAAAAAAGAAAAGGGCAGCAGCTCCTGGAAGGTGCCATCCCCCAGACCTGATAAGGATCACGAGAATGGCCAGGCTGCACTAGAACTGCTGGTAAATAATGTAAAGTAGTATAAACTCAAAAGATAATCTTTGGCCTACAATTACCAAGTACAGTGTAAACAGGAAGTGAATAAAGATACAAAGGGAGGACTGGAAAAGCAGTGTAAACAGGAAGTGAATAAAGATACAAAGGGGGGCACAGGGGATAGGAGAGATGGGACAATCATCAAGAGCACCTCCTGCTCTTGCAGAGGATCCAGATTCAGTTTCCAGCATCAACATGGTGACATATAACCATTCATAATTCCACATCCAGGAATCCAAAGTCCTCTTCTGGGCTCGGTGGGCACCAGGCACGTATGTAGTACACATGCAGGCAATACATATAAACTAATCTTTCTTTTTTAAAGGGCCACAAAGGGCCTGTCTTAACGAGGAACATTATAACCCACCAGCTGCTGGACCCCTCAATTGCTCTTTTTCAGTGCCAACTTCAACTCTTGTATGCAGAGAAAGCGAGTGTAAGCCTTGGATTGTGTTGTTTTGAGTAACCTGGGGGTCAGGGGACATGGAGATCCATGACAAACTTCAAACCCAAGAGGCCCCGGGCTGATGGAAATACAAACTGCCAGGTGGAGAGAGACCCAAGAAGGTATGCAAAGCCTGCAACGCCTGGGTCCCATCAGCATTTCTGGGGCCACCCCAGCCCACTTCATTCCCCAGCGGGGCAGGTGGCAACAAGCTTCTGGCTCCTTCCCAAGAAACAAAAGTTACCTCTCCTGCTCTCTAAGAAGACCAAACATTTCAGAAAGCCTTGATTTAGAGCAGGAACTGAGGGGAGGGGGTCGAGAGAGCAAAGCACAATGCCTGCACTCCGGTACCCAGGTACACGGCAAATACTTTCCCACTACAGATAAAGATCAGTTCAAAAGCTGCAACCAGGATTCTGAAACTTCCTTTTTACAACAAAGCCAAACTGTTGCAACTTATTGCTACAGTTCTTACAACATCTCAGAAAGGCCTCAGCTGAGATGTGGGCCCCTGGCAAGGTATCTAGATGTTTCCAGACCTCCCCACCCTCATTAGGAGGGGACCTATCCCCTCTTCCTTCCTCACGCCTTTCTCCCTACCCTGAGCAGTCTCCTTCCTACTCAGTAGCATCCTCAGCAGTAACTACCCTGTGCAAGGCTCCTTGGAGACTTTTGGTTTCTCACCTCCTCAGATGGGTTTCCTGACCCAGGTCTTTGGTATGCACAGGAGACAGGTAGAACTGGGAGGTAACAAGTAGATCTTCCTACACAGAGCCTGGAAAGATCTCCCAGCTCTTGGCTCCAGTTCCTGAGCTTCCTGACAGCTTGTGAATGACAAAGTGGTTTTACCAGCTTTCTATGAACCGGACTGGGCACCCTGGAGCCCCATCTCCTCTGCAAACCCTCATGTCTCAAGCCACAACACCAGAAGGCAGTGACCATGTTCTAGGACTAGACCTGAGCCCAGGGAACCAGTCCAGTGATCTCAGACCCAGCATCTTGATGTACGGCCATCTCTGGACAAGACCTACAATAGATGCTCAACACTCTCTGAGTGAAGACATTTTAAGAGACAATAAAACTCACGGTATTTTCTGACAATGTAAATAATAGTTTCTCCCCTCAGTGGACCATAACATGGTCATTAAATACCCAGTATGGAGAATGTTGCAACATAAGAAACTTCAGATTACAGCACTGCGTGAGAATTCAGTGCACACAGTATCATTCTGCCTGGGAGCTGGTGAACTGCATGCAGGTGTGTGTATATATTTGTATGTGTGTTTGCACACACAAATGTTCATGTGCACACACGTGTGTGTACTTATATGTGCAGAAAACCGGGAAACTTCAATGGTGTGGTACTTCTCAACAGCTTTTGTCTTCATATTTGTGCTGCAAACAACAGGCTCCTAGTTTCTCTTCTTACCTTTATAGGACACTGTTTTCAGTAGCAATGGTGTTTCACAATTCTCCGTGAAATATCTCACCTCAAGTCCTTTGACTGAGAATAAACATGATGTCTGACCACCCAACCAGAGGACACAGCAGCTTGTCCAACACCCAGTCAGAAGTTAATGAGCTGGGAGTGGAACAGAGCACTCTACTTACCAGAAAATGGTTCAAGGAAAGCAGGTCTCCACAGGCTACCTTAGGCTCTGAAAAGGCTAGGGCCTACAAGAGAGGGAACCTTTCACCAGTCAATGTGAGTCACAGAACCTTCACCTATCTGAATCACTCCTGAACAAAGCGAAATGCCTAAGCAAGGTCCCAACACTGCTCCCTGGACACGTCATGCTCTGTGCTCTGATTCTGCAGTCAGCTCAAGTGCCACCTCCTCCAGGCAGCCTTCTCAGATCCCCCAAGGCCTGCTCTCCTGTTTGAGCTAGAGACCATCAGCTCCTACAAACTGAACCCACACTTCCTGTAGCTCTGTTCTCCCAGCACCTGGCCCTGATATCCATCTTTGTGCATGGGACAAACCCAGTTACCCGGCATGGTTACTGAATAACTTAGGGCTGGGCAGGACAGATGAGGGAGGAAGAGTGCACAATGCATAGGCAAGAGCCCACCTGTTAGGACAGCCGTGGGCTTCTGGCCATGGTCCCCAGGAGGCACCACTGGGTCCCACAACTGCAAAGTCATCCTGGGCTGGCAGCCATAGTCTTCCCACCTGCCCCACCCCATCCCCCAACCTCACACTCATGAGAAAAGTAGCTGCAATAAACACCATGGCACAGGAGGCCTCAGTGAGTGGCCAGCAGCAATGGGGATGTTGATACTCTTGAGCGAGCTCACAGTCCGAGAAGGAGAAAGCTGTGGAGCCCAGTCCCCCCTCTTTGCAGGCAAGGCTATGTGTACCCACAATGAAGGCTGTGTGCAAGAACATGGGAGCAGAAGCAGACCCACCCTCCCCCCTTCCATCCTCCCCATCCCAGTTTTCAATCTCCGTAAGGCAACATCATCAGCAAAATGAATGAGTTTCTACTTCCTTGGGGCACGTGAAGAGCTCATCAGCACATGGTCTGTTGCATACAAGTGCTCAATAAAATCTAACCACTGTCTCTAGCCGAGCTAGGACTCAACTCAGACACCCAAAGACTTAGGCTGCTACTCTGTTCTAGCCACTTCCTCCTGTGCTGGCTGGTTTATGTCAGCCTGAGAAAATGGCCACCAACCCAGGCTGGCCTGTAGACAAGCCTGTGGGGTATTTCCTTGATTAATGATAGACACGGGAGGAACCAGCTCACTGGGAGTAGTGCCACCTGTGGGCAGCTAGGCCTGGGCTGTATAAGAGAGCAAGCTGAGAGAACCATGAGGAGCAAGGGAGTAGTAGGCAGATCCCTCCATGGCCTCTGCTTCAGTTCCTGCCTCCAGGTTCCTGCCCTGCCTTCCCTGAATGAAGAACTACAGATATAAGCCTAATTTAAAAAAAAAAAAAACAACTTTCACCCCCAAATTGCTTTAGGTCATGGTGTTTTAGCATGGCAACAGAAACCCTAAGACTGGCATGATGGAGACCTCAATTCTGTTCAAGCAGCAAGGACTGATGCTCACCTGTGTCCGGCCCTATTCGAAGGCAGGGACCAGCCTTTAATTCTCCAGGCCTGGCAGTCCAGTGAACTCTAAGATTCCTAGCCCTCACCCCCTTTCTGGCCTAGTTAGGGTAAGTCATCCAAAGTGTTCCACTGTCTCGTTCTTCATGTTTATCACACAGGAAGCTGCCTTCTCCAGCCCAGTGACTTCACATAAAACACAGGAAACACATTCTACATAAAGGAGCCGCTGCTGCCTTGTAAAGCCTTTCTTTCTTAATGCTTAACCAGTTCAGATCAGAGTAACAAGCTGCGCTGTGTTGCACAAGGGGAGGATACACAAGGCCTGGCCTCAGAAGTCTCAACAGCAAGCCCAGAGTCCTGCCCACTGTCACTTAGCTACCACACCTTGTCACTGAGGAACAGCTTTGTGGAATACATTAAAACCTTTAAACCCTGAACACGCGATCCCTACCATCTGAGGAGACATGACGCTGACAGCAACCTATGGGGGGAGGACGGTGGGCAAAGATGAAGTCTGCGCCACTTCAAAGCTGGCATCTCCATGCTGCATGCAGGGGGACTGAGGCAGGCAGTAAGAGGTACAGTCTGCCTGAGCACAAAACGCCTTGGTTTGTTCCTTCTACCATGTTTGCATGGAAAATACAAAAAAGTTACCAATCATGAGACTTTGAGCCAAAGTTACTAGAAATTCGGACTGGCTGGAGGACCCGGTGCCAGAGTGGCTTTCTGGATGGCCCGCCCTTCTGCTTGGCACTACCCCAGGAGAGATACTAATTTCTTTCTTTTTTTCTATCTTTTAGCTTTGGGAAACTTTTTTGCCCAGGGGCCCCACCCAACTGGAAGAAGTTCAGACAAAGTGCACCCCTCCCCCATTCTTTTAACTTACTGCCTCAAAGGAGATGTCTTAGGAGAGGAAAGGTTTTTGAGGTCAGGCTAAAGGATGCACAAAAGCCAGGAAAGGTGGTGCCATTCCCAGGCACTTTCTCCTGACTCTGAGTGTAGCCAAGAGTAACTCTCAGCATGAGTTCTGGGCAGGTACTCATCAACATGAGAAGAAAAAAGTTCCTTTAAAAGCTACACCTAAGACCCCTTGGCTCTGGCACTCTACCACTGTAAGCAAATTCAACACAAGGGGCATTTTGATTTGATTTGATTTCTTTATTCAAAAACAGAGTCTTTCTATGTAGATCAGGCTGGCCTTGAAGTCAGAGATTTGCCAGCCTCTGCTTTCTGAGTGCCGGGATTAAAGAGATGAGCCACCATATCCAGCATTGATCCTAATGTGTGTTGGGGTTTTTTTTTGTTTTTTGTTTGTTTGTTTTTTCTTTTAATCAGGACGCCATTTACAATTATAGTCAATATTCAGAGATTGGACAATAGTTCTGGGGAAAGCTCATTGGCAAAGTAGTTGCCTAGCATCTAAGCCTTGGGATTGCTTGATTCCCAGCACTGCAGGGAGAAGAAAACTTTAGAAAATCTAAGGGTCAAATTTGCAAATGTCCTCTTGGTCCATGCCAACCTTAATCAAGAAAGGAATTCACCTATAGCTATCTCAACACATAAACATTTTGGAGACAAGTGTCTGTTGCATGGGGACAATAGAGGCCTCCCTGGGAGGCCGCCTCTTTCCTCTGCAAAGCACCTCATAAAGCACCACATAAGGATCAGTAAGGCTACAAGTGACTTGGGGGATGGAAAAGATCCACCACCTAGACCTCTAGGCAGCAGACAGGCTGCAGCCGAACCTGTCCTGCAGAAGTCTCACCATTCATCAGCAACTTCCTTCCAGAGAGCACTGCAAGCTCCTCAGCCACAGGGAGGGTTCCTGGACACTCGCAACTGAAGACAGCTAGAGAGACCTCAGCCAAGGTGGGCCAAGAGCCTCCTTCTCCAGCCACCTGTCCAGTGCTGAATCACCCCAGGCTTAGGGAACTGGTCAGACAGGGACCCTGACTAATTCTAGCACAAGCTTGCCTCTGGTCCTTTATAAAGAGACTCACATCAGATCCCCTGTGCCCCAAAGGAAACAACACATAGGCATCAGCCTTCAAGTGCCTGCCCATGTGGTGGCAGGTCTACTTTAGAGCCTGGCTCATGGTCCAGGCTCTAGGGTGACTCACACCACTCTTACTTTCCATACTGTCTGGCAGGGGGCGGGTCCTGCTCAGAACCCTGGGAGGCGCTTGCTCAGGCTGCACTGGAAAAAGGATCCCAGCATACAATGAGCAGAACTGGCAGCCTCTCCAGTATCCACACCATCCAAGGCTGACAGTGGCACTCCCTGGAGACCAAGATCAGGGTCCCCGCCCCCCACAAGTCACAACGATCTTTGATCATATGGTCGCAAAATCTTGAGCTTTTCCACCGAGAATGTATTAATAGCCACAGACCAGATGTCTGAGCTATATAACTGAGGCGGCGGAAAGGAGTGTGTTCTGGAATGCTATGACCCCTGACCTCAGGTTGAACAAGAAGGGGACACACCTTTAATCCTTTGCAGCACTCAAAAGGCAAAGGCAGGT
This sequence comes from Rhynchomys soricoides, assembly GCA_019843965.1. Lineage (NCBI taxonomy): Eukaryota > Metazoa > Chordata > Mammalia > Rodentia > Muridae > Rhynchomys > Rhynchomys soricoides. Next base: position 91,900 of record JADRCH010000803.1, read on the forward strand.
GATCTCTTATAAAGTCCAGGGCAGCCTGGTCTACATAGTGAGATCCTGGCCAGCCAAGGGTACATAGTGATACCTTATCTCATCAACAACAACAAAAAAATCCATGCAAGCTTCTTTTTTCTCATAGAAAAAAAAAAAGAAAAAGAAGAAGAAGTAATCACCCCTCCTATTTCCCAGGCTGGAGTGGGTGACAGGATCATTATCAGAACAGTACATCTGTCACTCTAGTGAGATTGAGGACCCAAAGTGTTCTACACCAGAAGAGCAAGTCCACCCATTTGTAAACCCTTTCCACCAAAGCCAGTTGTGATGGCACAGGCCTGTAATCCCAGCGTTCAAGTGGTCAGGGGTGGAAAGTCAGAGGGGAACCTGACCCATGCAGTGAGGTCCTGTCTCAACAAATGAGCAGAGAAGCAAAAGGTTTTCCACGAAGAATGGGAACGGTTGTAGTATCTAGCTGTGCTCTTCCGTCCCTCTGGAGAGCATGCCCTGTGAGCACATAGAGATTAGCCTGTCTTTAAGGGCTGAAGGATTTCCGATGTACAGCTGTACCATGATTAAGGTGGCCTTTCTAATGGACAGTGAGTTTCCTGCCTTCTTCTCTGATAATGCCACAATGACTATCCTTAGACATTTCCTTCTGCGCGGTCAAGTTTATCTGTGGGGTGAATTCCTAGAACAAAATTAGAAGGGACTATGCTTCAACAGACACTGTCAAATTACCTTCGGAAAAAATGGCTCGATGGTTAAGAGAGCGTACTGATTTGGCAGAGGACTGGAGTTCCGTTCTTAGGGCACACATCATGTGGTTCATAACTGCCTGTAATTCCAGCTCACCTCTCTGGCCTCCTCTGGCACCTGGCCTTATCTCTCTCTCTCTCCAAAAAAAAGGTGTGCTATATATATCCCACCCATGAAGTGAGTGAGGAAGCAGAGGTGTTTGCAAAGAAGGAAGTCCCTCAACTGTAGAGCTTTCCCAGACACCCTTGTAGGCCAACAGGCACGCAAACTGCTACTGTCTTCCGGGGAAGATGGTCCTCACTAACACAATCAACCCTACCTTCTACCAGCACCACAGCTGGAAGCGAGGTCCCCAACACACAGGTTGTTCTTCCCACGCGACCCTTGCCTGCCACCTAGAACATGGGAAACCATGTTTGAGGGGAAAAACAGAAACCACAGCCACTATGAGCAACTTCTGCCTAGGCCAGCACCTCATAGCAGGTCATTCAGCCCACATTTATAAGCAAGTGCCCCTAAAATCAGCAGTAGAGGGGACTTAAGGCCACTGTGTCTTCACCATTTTGGCCCCCTCAGCCAACCACAACCACCACATGACACATGCACACACACCCCCACCTCACCCCACCCCCATCAAAGGTGGGAAAAACACTGAGTTAGGAACCAAGGAAAGAGTCTACCCTCCACCCTCACACAGTCACCTAGGGAGGCAAGACTAATAAAAATCTATGTTTAAAATAATTAGAAAAGTGTAGACAGCCGCTGTTATCAGGCCTTTTGCACTGACCACTCCTCTGGGTCTTGTATCCAGCTCTGCAGAGCAGGTCCGACTGATTCCCATGTTTCAGATGAGAAAACTGAGGCTCAGTGTAATGTCACAAAGCTAGTAGGAGAGTTAAGATTTCAACTCTGCCTAGCACCACAGTTTAGGTTCTTTCCCTGACCCACTCTTCCCAACTTTAAAAATGGGATTCTGGAGCCAACTCAGTGGATTAAAGGCCCTTACCACCAAGTCTGAGTTGTATCCTAAGGACCCACATGGTGGAAGAGAAGAACCAACTCCCTTAAGTTAGACTCTGTCTTTATTTACTTCTAAGAGTTGATATTTAAAAAAAAAAAAAAAGGAAATCTACAAGGCAGTTGCCTAGGCAGCCAGGGCACTGTTCTGCTGTCACCAGAGGACCTGACCCAGGGGCTCAGAGCACCAGGGGTTAAAGCTGAGAGGCAGTGATTCTGTAGGGCAGCACAAAGGGAAAATGTACTTCCTCCCCTTGCAGCAGAGATGCTGTTTTATGCTCAGTAAATTAGGACGTTTGTTTAATTAAAAGAACACACAGATTTTGTTATTCTAAATATTTTTGGAACATGATGCTTGGAGGAAGCAGTCAAGGATTTTTTTTTTTCCCCTCCTGGCTTTAGCTTTCTCCCCCTCCAAGAGAAGGAAAACAACAGCTAACCCCTCCTCTCCTTTTGAAATAAAGATGTCAAGCTGGTAGGGGCTGTCTTAAGTACTTTATTGAAGGATTAGCAAGAAGAGGAAGTGAGGGAAACTCCAGCCAACCCCTCTTCTAGCAATTCCCTACCAGGCCAGGGACAATGCTGCATTTCTTAGTGTGTGTCTCTTTAATGAGCTAAGACACTCTCGGTTTGTTTTTTTCTAGAGCAAAACCAGGCAAAACGCAGGCTTTGATTAATATGCATCCTTCCTTCCACAAGAAAGAAGCTGCCTCATCTCCAAACCCTTTGGTTAAAAAGTTTTTTTTTTTTAAATAATAAAATAAAAAACAAGAAAACCAGGACCCTGTCCTTTCTTTCCTCTCCCCTCTCCTGCCCTTCCCACCAGCAGCGCCACTGGGAGTCCCTGACTCTCAGCTTCCCTCCCCTGCCCAGGGCAAGATAATGCCTCCCAAGAAAACTTGCTAATGCTAGTTTGAGGGGAACCTGGCTCTGCCCACCTGCGCGGCAAAGCTCTGGGAGTGTCACCCACACAGCAAGCACACTGGCTCTCCCTCGATGCCTTTGACTACTCCCCAATTATCCACTAAACGACTCCCAGTCGTTCCTTCACCACGTGCTTGCCTCAGTTTGCCAAGCCTGAAATGTCTTCCTTCCTTATGGTGGTTTCCCTGCTGGCCCTGGACTGCAGTGGCCCCCTGAGCCTAGGAATTCCTTGAGTCCTTTGTCTGTGGCTTGTTTGGGACACAGCCCAAGCTGTCTTTGTAGCTAAAGTCTACCACTCGGCTTTTTAATGCCTTCAAATTTCCCCAGGACATAAGTCTCTTCAGGAGGCCAGCAGGCTCTCACAGGGTAGTCCTGTGCCTCACAGTACCTTTCTGGGGTTCCTGACACCCCCACACTACTCACTACTATTCATCTTCTGGCACTCTCCTGAGTGCCTGTGAGCAGGGGCCAGGTCCTACTCAATTCACACCCACCCTACCCCACCCCACCCCCACCCTACCCCACCCCACCCCCACCCCCACCTCCACCCCCACACCACCTGGCAAAGTCCCTGGCAGAAGCTGGTTAAATATTTGCTCAATTACACATCTATAGGCCCTTCCCCCCACCCCCACCTATAACAACCTTGTATATAAATTGACTGATACTGAGTGATTATCTACAAGGGCCTTCAACCAGATTGTCTCCTTAACAGAAAGGGAGGTAGGCCTCCAGGTGAAGTTATCAGCCTGGACTCTAGACAGTGGAGTCAGAAATAGCTACAATGTTTCTGTGAACAAGTTACCTTTTTATTTATTTTTTATTTTTTGCTGTTTCAAAAAGCTTTATTTTCACTTGGTCCAAGGCTTGGGAGGTAGGGTTACAGACCTGCCTAGTGGCTTGAGAGTTCCAGGTGGAGGTCCTGAGGTTGGCTGGCATACAGCAGAGGAGGGAGTCCCTTGGGAGGCAAAGAGACCTCCTAGTCGTACTTGAGAGTGGCAGCTCTTAGACATACTTGCCCAGAGATGGCTGGGACACGCCAGTCTGCGTTGACTAAAAATATGGAACTCAATGCATTTGCATGCCATCCTTACCGCAGGGGCCATGCTAATCTGTATCGTTCCAATCTTAATATAGGTGCAGCCATAGGGAGCACGCAAGTTACTTTGACATCTTGCTAATCCAGAAAACCGCTCGGAGAACTGAGAAGCCAGTGGACCTTTCTATAGCCCAGGCAAGGTGGCCTCCCGTTCTCCAAAATCAGGGACTTCCCAGGAACCTTTTCCCTAACACTGCTGGGTGGGGCCTCAAGCACCCGCCCCGGCCCACCCAGCCCTCAGTTTCACTACAGCCCGCTAGCAAGTCCTAGAGGGTACTGACTCCGTTGCCTGGGAGAGATGGAGATCGAGTGGAGTGCAGTTCCTGCCCTAGGCGTGGCTCCAGAACAGGATGGGGTGAAGACCCTAGCGCAAGGAAGTGGGGGATGTCTTCAAAACTCCGCCTCTAACCAAACATAAAAGATACGGCTGCCGTGCCTGGTCTTAAAGTCAGGGCCAGCTCCCAAAGACTGGACGGGGCGTGGCGTTCCAAGGTGCGGTGGAAATCAGGTGCACGCCTGCCGGGACGACGGGACAGCTGCCGGCAGACCCAGGCCTTCTGACCTCGGGCAATAGAAATCCAAGGTTGAACGAGGTCAGACGGGGGATCTTTCCGGCGTTCTGAGCCCCTCTGCAGCTGGGTCCCCTTCTCCCACGCACCCTGAGTACCTCTCCCCGCCCCCTCCCGACCCAAGGGCTGACGGACAAATGAGGAAGTCCGCAGCGAACGGCGGAAACCGAGCCGGGCGCAATGTCTACGGCGGGACCGACCGATCCTGACTCAGGAGGACGCCCTGACAGCTGCCAAACGGTCCCCGCCTGCCCGTTACCTCCCTCTGCCAAACTTACAAAGGAGCCGCTGCCCCGAGCCCACGACCTCATCCGGCAGGCTCAGCCGGGGGCTCCGGGACTGCAGCGTCCCCGAAGGGGTTAAAAAGTTTGCCCCAGCCGGCCGTCGGGGAGGCGGGAGCGCAGAGGCGACAGGAGCAGGCCGAGCACCCAGTGCCCCGACCGGGAAGGCGTCCGGCAGGGACAGGGACTTCGTCCCCCGGTTCCCTAACCCCGAGGCCTCGCTGCCTACCACCCCTCGGGTGAGGATGCGGAGTCCGGTCGCACCCGGCCGCGCCGAAACGGGCCACGCGGAGGCCGAGAACCACAGGGCCGCCGGCCCCAAACGCCTAGAGTCTTGTCGCCGCGCGCGCGCGCTCGACAGCTCCGGGGTGGGACATACCGGCAGAGCTCGCTCACCTGAACCTGGGTCTGCCCGGGGAACAGGCGCTGGTTCTTCCGAGTGGACTTTCTCGAGCGCTCAGGCGGCGCGGCGGGGTGGGGCGAACGCGAGACTGGAGCTGCAGCAGGTCAGGCTCTTGAGCCTTCCGTGCCCTGCCCAGGAACCGCGGTGATCTGCGCGCCTCACCGCACCCAGCTCTGGTGCTCGCCGCCCGCCCTGCCCCGCCCTTCCATAGGAGGGCGGGTCTACAGCCCGCCGCCGGCTCCAGGGTGGAGCTTCTTCCCAGAGCCCCCGCCTCTCCCCACACTGCCCAATCCAACAGGAGTCTGGCCTAAACTGACAGATTTTTGGCCTATAAACGACAAGAGACGGAAGCCAGAGGGCTGGGATTCATCCTCCCCAACTGTCCCCACCTCCGCCCACTCCACCTTCAACCCGCGTTTCCTAGGCGGGAGCCACGCCTTATGGGGCGGGTCCAATGGACAGCCAGGTTACTGGACCAGGATTGACGCGGACTTCATCCAATCAGGAGCAGACGGCTCCGGCGCGCTGGGCTCCTGGTCCCGGCTCTGGTGCGCAGTTTGGACCGCGCTGGGGCAGGAGGGAGCGTACTGGGAAGGTCTGAGGCTCTGACACTCCGCCCCGCGAACCGTGTTTTCCCTTCGTCCGGTCCTACCAGAACAGATATTAAGTACCATATATGGGAAAAGTGGTATTTTACATAATTATGATGGCTGTGGGGGCGGGCATGGCTTCAACCCTGCATTCCGTGTGGGCGTCCTGAGTTCGATTTTGGAGCCTGCTCGCGGCTGTCCTCCAGCCTCTGAACCTTTGCTCTGGCGGGTCCCTCTGCCTGGAATGCGGTCTAAGCCACACTTTACCTTTGAGTAATTAACTCACACGCATCTCAGATATTTGTCACTAAATTATTTTAAGGGTAGATTTCATTTATTTTGGTTACTAACCACGAGAGGATTTTTTTTTCATTAAGAAAAAAATGTACTTTGCCTTTAATCCATCAGAAATCTGTCCGCGCATTATTTTCTGCCCTAATTGTCCGTTTCCGAGTTGTGTCCATTGATCTGTGTGGTCGATCCTGCAGCACATCAATGAGGACAGCTTTCAAATTACTTTATGAAGGCCAATTTCTCTGGTTATTGCTCTTAACTGTTGGAATGTTCTTGCTAACACAGTTAAAATGCTCCTCCAAATACACTTCGGGGAAAACTTACATTCTAAACGCCAAATGACAGCTAAAGAAAGAAGAAGATTTTGCAGCCCGGATGACCAATGATTGCTATCCACACTACATTAAAGACTGCTTCCCAGTTGATAAGAAAAATCCAGATGCAAAAAAACAAGACAAAAAACAAAACAAAACAGGCTGAAACATCCAGGGGGTTGTGGGTGGTACACTAGAACTCAAGAGGCTAAGGTAGGAGAGGGAGCTCAAGACTAGCCTGGACACAGACAAGCAGTTCAAAGGTGTGAAATATATAAAGCCAATAATTACTTTTAAAACTAATCATCAAGAGACTGGAGATGTAATTCAGCAATAGAATATCCAGCATGTGCAAGGCCTGAGTTCAAGCAGCACCAACACACACACACACACACACACACACACACACACACAATTTACTAAAGAAAGGACAGACTTTCAAAGGGGGTTAGAAGAAAAGCCCATCATTCATTCTCATGTACATGAAAAGGGGCCCAGCCCGGTGGCACACACCTGTCAACCCACCCAGAGTCACTGCAAGTTTGTGGCCCGCTTGGGATACATAGCAGGACATAGTCTCAAAGGCCCACCACCACTGAAAAACTAAAATATGCCATAGCAACACACACAGAGCTTGGGCGGTTGGCTAAAATGAAAACGCCCAGCATTATCAGAGACGGAGAGGAGGTAGAGCTCATCCGTTGCTTACAGGAATATGTTCATCTACAACCACTTTGGGAAAGTATATACACCAGGCTTGGTGGCTCACACCTGTGATTTCAGCCCCGCAGAGGTAGAAGCAGGAGGATCAGGATGTCACTGTTACTCTGGTTTATGGCCAGTCTGGGCTAAGCAAGCCTGTCCTTGGCTTTATTTACTTAAGCTTGATATAGACCTCAAGAGTCAGCAGTTCCACTCTTAAGCAAATATCTAACAAAAGATGACTATTTAAGATTCATCAAAGGATGTTCAGAAATGGTCACAAAAGCTTAAAACAGCCCAAAGGGCAAAATGACTCAACAGGTAAAGGTGCCTGCTGCTAAACCTGTATTCTATCCCTGTGACTCCCCTGGCAAAAGAGAGAGCCTGCTACCTCAGGTTGTCCTCTGATACACACAAAATAAAAGTTTCAACGTAAAAAGAAAAATATGCCAGGTTTATGCCTTAAATCCTGGTGCTTCAGCATTTTTGAGACAGAGGTAAGATAGATCTCATGAGTTCCATGACTGCCCAGGTTATGTCGTTAGACTCCACCCACAACACCACCCTCAACCCCCCCCCCCAAAAAAAAAGTAGTAAGAGAAAACTCACTCAATAGAAAAATGGAACCAGGCATAGTGTTTCATGTTCCTAATTCCAACAGTCATAACACTCCAAAGACTGCAGCAGACATGATTTGGAGGCCAGCCTGGGTTACATAATGAGACTCTGATTTAAAAAGAAGAGGAGAAGGAGGAGGAGGGGGAGGAGGAACTAATAATAATAGGGGCTGGAGAGATGGCTCAGCAGTTGAAGACGGTGACTGCTCTCCCTGAGGACCCCAGTTCAAACCTCAACACCCACAGGGCAGCTCATAACTGTAACTCCAAGATCTGACACCTTCACACACACAGACATGGCAGCAGGTCAGACAACAATGCGCATAAAATGAAAATAAATAGATGTTTTAAAAGTAAGAGGTTAAATTGGTCTACACTTGATTACTATACCGACATGAAAAGAGAAAATCAACAGTTACTGCCCCTAAAGATGTTCTAGAAACCCTCAGGAATACTCTTTCTCCGCCCATTCCTGCAGATTCCGCCTTAGCCTGGTGACGTAGGTGGGTGGACTCTGTGCTGTTCAACTGCTTGGGTTCCTTCTGATTGGTTTGGACCTAAGCTACCCACACACCTCTGTAAGAGCCACACGCTGAAAGAACTCTTTTACAGTTGGGCAAGCGCTATATTAAGTGTTTTACCTAGACATTAGCGTTATTCATTCTCACAATGATATTATCCCCATTTTGAGAAAAGTGTCCAAGTTCATCTACTAAGCAGTGGAACTGGCCTACCCGCCAGTCACAAGCAACCAGCTGCGCAGGCGCACAGTCTTTGTGGCCTGTGCCTCCTTTCCTGGGCTCTCAACCCACTCTGCCACCTCCATCTGTGCCAGCCACAGAGGTAACTGCCAAGTCCGTGTTCCACCCAGGTCTCCTCCTATTTAGCAGTCTTTTCTTTTTTACTTAATTTTTCCCTCAACTTTAAAAACTTGGAATAAACAGCCGGGCGGCAGTAGTGCACGCCTTTAATCCCAGCCCTCGGAGGCAGAGGCAGGTGGATCACTGAGGACATGACCAGCCTGGTCTACAGAACAAGTTCTGGGACAACCAAGGCTACTTGGAGAAACCCTGTCTTGGGGGGCGGGGGGAAGTAATAAAGATCTGGAGGAATCTAGGTCAAGCTGCCACCGAGCTCCTTGCACACCCATATTTTGCTATGGATCTAGCCTGGATGCCCATCACCAGGTAAACAGCTGAAGCCGATGTGCTAAAATCCACAATGGAGTTCTAACCTTTAAGAAGCATGAAACAAGCCGGGCAGTGGTGGCCCACGCCTTTAATCCCAGCCCTTGGGAGGCAGAGACAGGCGGAATTCTGAGTTTGAGGCCAGCTTGGTCTACAGAGTGAGTTGCGGGACAGCCAGGGCTATACAGAGAAACCCTGTCTCGAAAAACCAAAAAGAAAAAAAAAAAGCATGAAACAAGATGATGTCATTCACAGGGCGATGAGTGGAAATGGAGATCATCCTGTTAAAAGAAATAAGCCAGGCTGAGATCTGAAACATAGGTTATCATATGTTTCTTATCTCTAATATACAGAGTCTAAGTTTGAAACATATGTATTTATAGTCAGATATGGCGGTGCATGCCCGTAATACCTGCACTTGGAAAATGGAGGCAGGAGGATTAGGAGATCGAAGCCTAATTTTCTAATTTCAAACATGAATGGGGCTGTGCTGCCCAAGAAAGGGGCCAAACCACTGGGGGCAGAGAACAAGGAAGAGTAGTAGGAGAGAGGTATATATTACAAGTTTCCTCTTTTTCTTGGTGTGTGTGTGTGTGTGTGTGCGCGCGCGAGCGCGCGCGCGCGCACATGCAGATGTGTCTGGCTTCACAAAACTCATTTTGCTGCCCAAGAAGACACAGCCCAACTCTCCAAGAGCTTCTATTCTGCCCGAGAGCCTTTTTGGTGTCTTCAGTGAATCTCGGCCTCCTAGACTGTTGCCCCAGGACCCCAGCCTCTGAGAACGCCATGCCTCTCCTACATGGCCTTCTGCCCAAGCTGCTCGTCCCACTATCCACCAGCCAGACAAGCCACTCCCACAGCACAGCCTTCATCCTCTCTCTGAGGATTCTGACCCTTAGGCTCCTACCCATCCTTCAAAACCCTGGCCCCACTAGAAAGAGAATGTTCCTTCTACTTCACCTGACATGTTTGTGTCTCTCTGGCAGGACTTCTCTGTCGTGTGACCGTCTTGGGCTGCCTGAGTAGAATGCAGACTCTACCTATACTGAACTATTATTCTGTGCCTCAGTTTCATTCTTAGGTTTGGGCTGGCATCGTTCCTGCAAAACTGAGCTGTTCGGAGGATGGCGTTCCGGTGGCTTGCTATACATGTCAAGCATTGACAGTGGGGCCAGTGCAGGTAGGACAAGGAATATGTAGACCCTGTCTCACTGCCTCCAACAGGTCATTCTCTAGTGTCTTGGTGCTGCCTCTGGACTTTTGATTAGCCAGGTCACATGGCAAGAACAGAGATTCAGAAACAGTCTACAACATGCCCTAACAGTTCTATGCTTGGACCCCTCTGGCAAAGGGGGCTCAGCCAGGGTTGGGGAGAACATGCAGGTGAAGGGCAAAGGAAACTCATTCCAGGCAGGACACACTGACACAAGGACAAGAGGGAGGAGATGCAGCCTGCACAGGACTTCAGGCAGCTTAGTGTCAGAGTGGGGAGTGTCATTCAGAAAGTAGCAAGCTTAGAAAAGGCCAGAGCCTGTTGTGGAAAGTGAAGTCCTTGGAAGCTGGCTTTGCAGCATCAGCCTTACTTGTAGGAGCATTGTAGAAATGGGAAGTCCCAGGACAGGGAGATTGGGTGCAGCAACAGAGGGCAGAGCCCCCACAAAGCCCCAGATTTGAAACCTAGCAGTAAGTAAGTGAAAATTAGCCTAGGGCAAGAACTGGCAAGAGCCCTGATGCACTGGATCCAAATTTGCTCACTGGGTCTGAATCCTGACAACGTCTGAAAAGCAGCCCGGGTTGGTGACCGAAACCTATAGTCCCAGTACTTGGAAGGCAGAGGCGGGAGAATTGCTGCAAGTTTGAGGCTAGCCTGAGCTACATATTAAGTTCCAGGCTATTCAGGGCTACTGAGAAGACCCTGTCTCAAAACAAAGCAAATGAAAAGCAATGAGTTTAATCAAGGTGTCTATGGGCTTGCTGAGGAGATCCCAATGTGGGGAACATTAAATCTCCAGGGAAGTGGCATACACTCAGCAGTGATCCCTTGCCTACCATGCACAATCATGTACTCCTAGCTCTAAGGCAGGTAGGTATGTTAACACTCCTAAGGCAAGAGGATCACAAGTTTGAGGCCAGCCTGGAGTATACCGTAAGAACCTACCTGAAACAAACCTTCAAAGGTCTCCTATTTCTAGAGGGGATAATTAAAGCAGTGAGTCCAGCATTCTTTCACACAATCTGCTATTCATTCAGTAATCACTGAGCACCAGTCACAAGAACCACTCCTGCCTCCCCCCCCCCCCCCAAGAAGGGCACTCCCTAGCATTCTCTCACTAGCATTCAGTCAACAAGCACGTTCCCATATCCCTGGAGAAATGAATGGCTCCTCTGCCTATTTGGCAATACTGCCTAGAGCCCAGCTCGGCCTCCGTGTTCCTGCCCTTCCCCCCTAGAGCCTCTGAGTATGGATTTCTCTCCAGGGACCTCTCTGCATCCTCCCATCTAGCATGGTCCCCCCCCCCTTTTTCTCCCCCCACAGCACCCTGGAATTCCTACTATTGTAGCACTCTTCCCCCCTCCAGCTTGCCTGCCTCCTGATGAGATGCCTCAGGGCACATCAGGCCACATGTGTGTACTTCCGTGGGACCCAACATGGAACTCAGAATCTTGAAAGACCTTCAGTAAGAATCAGTACAGTGATTGAACAAACAAATAAGCCAATAAAAATTTCGAGAGTGCATTTGAACCCACTACACTGAAGGCACGCTGGAGAGTACAATTCTTCATTTGTTTGGGCCCACACACCGGTGCTGGGAACCAAATTCACAAACATGCTGCTTGCTCTGCTGAGCACATTTATTGGACTATAACTCCCATTCCACAGATTTCACGCAAAGAGTTCGAGTCTATAGATTGTCGTTGCTGTTGTCTAAAGTTGTGTGATCATTGCTGCTGTCCCCCCATATTCATCAGCAGTCTCTCCCCATTTCCCCCAGCCTTGTCCACCCCACCCCTACCCCTGTCTGGAAGTAGACAACCATTAATCAACTTTCTGGATGGATTGGCCTCTTGAGAACATTCCATAGAAGTGGCATCACAGCGTGTGGGCTTTTGTGTCTGGCTGCTTTTATTTAGCTTAGTGTTTCGGGAACTTGGTTTCGTCAGAGCATCTGTTGGTATTTCACTCTTCCCTATGGCTGAACAGTGTCTCCGTGTATAGAGAGACCATATTTGACTGACCCACTCCAAAAACCACAGTCATGAGCAGGCTGCAGGAAGGCGTGAGGCTGGAGACTCTGTGATAGTCTTCACAATGTATCACTTCATCTTGGTGTTTACTCTTTGAGGGGTTGTGCTTACCTTCTCATAAATGAGTAAACTAAGCCCTGCACAAGTGTTGAGACTTGCCAAGATCCCAGGCAATTAAATGGCGGGGGCGGGGAGAGAAGATTGCTAAGCCCCTTCTTTTGTGTCACTCTGCCCAGGTCCGGGGTAGGTGTCATGTCTCCTTTTTCCTTCTTGAACCCACTCGGCTCTATTGACTTAGCCCTCATTCACCAGGCCTTAGCTTCCCAAAGACTTGGGTGTATGCTGGAGAGGAAGGGAGTCAAGTTTAAATTCCATCTAGTGTGTTGAATTGATTGTTGAGTGTGTGTGTGTGTGTGTGTGTGTGTGTGTGTGCGCGCGTGTGTGCCCACCCCAGGTCAGAAGCCAACTTTACAGGAGTGGGTTCTTGTCTTCCATCATGTGGGTTCCAAGGGATGGACCCCAGGTCCTCAGGCTTGGTGGCAAGCTCCCATATCCTCTATGCCATCTTGCTGGCTCCTGATCTGGATCTATGAGTCAAAGGCCAGTCCATTCCACCCTCTGTAGAGACAGGCCGCTGGTGAGGCACCAGCACTGGTGACAGTAATAGACCCAGGAGGAGACTCCTCCCACTCCAGGAGTCCTCGGCCCTCTCCTCTCCCCTGCAGAGAAAGGGCCCCTGCCACCTGCCACACTGCCACCCAACCCTTCCCTCACCACTTCCTTCTGCTTGAGCCATTTTGCCACACCCTTCTCTACCTGCAGAGAACTTTAAACACCCTTCTGTAACAGTAGCTGTGACAGTAGGGCATGATTGACCTTCTCTGTGTCTGCTCCCCTGAACCTGGCAGCTCTGTGCCTCTCATAAGCTGCATTAACTCTGTCTGGAGTGACGGGATGGATGCATTGTACTGTGTTTTAATGACAGTGCAAGCCACCATCTGAACGTTTTCCAAAAGCCATTTGATCCTAATGGCCCTGTGAGGTGTGTCTAATCTCCTTTTTATAGTAGAAAAACTGGACACTCAGGTGAAGTTTACAACCCAGTTTCTGGGGGCGGGGTGATGAAGGAATGTAGGAGACACAGAGTATCTTCAATATCACCTTCCAGTGCTTCCCCTCCAAGGGCAGAGATGTACCCACTGAAAAGCAAGTGTCAAATTTAGCCCCAGAGGCTAAATTTTAATGATTTTAATCTCAGCACTTGGAAGGCAGAAGCAGACATATCTCTGTGAGTTCAAGCCCAGCCTGGTCTACAGAGTGAGTTCCAGGACAGCCAGGACTACCCAGAGAAACCCTGTCTCGAAAAACCAAAAAAGAAAGAAAGAAGAAGATGAGAAAAAAAAAGACAAGAACGAAAGGCTAAGCCTGGCAACCCAAGCCTACCATTCTAGATACTCAGCCAGCTGTGGTAGGAGAATGGAAAGTTCAAGACCAGCCTGGGCAACTTCGTGAAGTCACACTCAAAATAAAAAATAAAAAGGTTTGGGCTCAGTGGTTGTCTTAGTCAGGGTTTCTATTCCTGCACAAACATCATGACCAAGAGGCAAGTTGGGGAGGAAAGGGTTTATTCAGCTTACTCTTCCACATTGCTGTTCATCACCAAAGGAAGTCAGGATTGGAACTCAGGCAGGTCAGGTAGCAGGAGCTGATGCAGAGGCCATGAAGGGATGTTACTTACTGGCTTGCTTCCCCTGGCTTGCTCAGCTTGCTTTCTTATAGAACCCAGGATTACCAGCCCAGGGATGGCACCACCCACAAGGGCCTCTCCCCCCTTGATCACTAATTGAGAAAATGTCTTACAGCTGGATCTCATGGAGGCATTTCCTCAACTGAAACTCCTTTCTCTGTGATAACTCCAGCTTGTGTCAAGTTGACACACAGAACCAGCCAGTACAGTAGTAGAGGCTTGCTCAACATGTATGATAGATCCGAGGTTCAGTACACAATACTTGGGAAAGAGGAAGGAAGGAACAAAGGAAGGAAGAAGTGAATGAATTGAGAATCAAGCTTTTTGGGAATGGGTAAGTTTTTAAAATGGACAATCGAGCACAGACACCCAACTGTCCTGTGATCTCCTTAGATCCCATATTAGGTCTAAGAGAAAACTAGGGCTGCAGTGGAATTTATTGGCAAAGCATGTGCTTAGCAAGAATGAGGCCTTGGGTCCATCCTTAGTCTCAAAAGAAGAGAGAAAAGGGGGAGAGAAGGGAGGAGGAGAGAGAGGGAAGGGGAGAGGGGAGAGGGGAGAGGAGAGAGGAAGCTCACAGACTTAAAGTGGTTCATAAGAACACAGCAAGGTGGGAGGAGCCAGGCCAGCCTCTTCCAGGGCAGAAGTGTTTCATCCCACAGCCACCGCATACCACCCCACCCTGCACCGCTTGGCCGGAAGTCTCAGTTTCCACAGGGAAGCTTAAAAAAGAAATAAAGAAAGCAGTCTCGTCCACAGCATCTTGAGAGAGTCAGAAAGGATGCTAAACTCCTCTTGATTCTGATAGTGAGCCAAACTCACTGGTTGGTTGTTATCATAAGGAGGAGTGGACCCTCCCAACAGGAAGATGAGCAGTCCACAGACTGCTCTAGCGGCTTAAGCTTGTCTTGTGTATTCGAGCAATAGAATCCCTTTAAACCAACAAAAAGAAGAATACGTTTAAAGAGGTGGATGAGAAGCTGGTAAGATGGCTCACTAGTTAAGAGCACTTGTTATTCTGGCAAAGGATCCAAGTGTGGTTCCCAGCACCCACATGGCAGCTCACAACTCTCCTTGATTCCACTGTCCAGGGATCATATGCCTTCCTCTGCCCTTTGTGGAGAACCATCGACAGACAAACATGCAGGCAAAACATCTACACACATAAAGAATAATTTAAAAAACAAAAAAAATAGTGGCTGGGTCTCTAGCAGTGCAAAGCAAGCAAGCAAGTAAGTAAGTGAATGAATGAATGAATGAATGAATATCATCTGAATGTCTTCTCCCAACTCATGTGGAAATTATATCGCCAAGATGAGATTAGAAGGTGAGGGCATTTAAGGGTTGCACACCTGTGATCTCAGCACTTGAGAGACTGAAGCAGGAGGATTGACACAAGTCTGAACCCAGCCTGGGCTACAGTATGAGTTAAAAAGATGCTGCCAGGTGTGGTGGCAGATGCTTTTAATCCCAGCACTCAGCAGGAGGAGGCAGGCAGCCTCTGTAAATTCAAGGCCAGCCTGGTCTACAGAGTGAGACCCTGCCTTAAAAAAACAAAAAAAACAAAAAAAACAAAAAACAAAAACAAAAAAAAAAAAAACCAAACCATTATCCAAGGAGGGCAAGTTATCCAGAGTCTGTTGCTAGAAAAGGGAATCTGGTTTCCCCCGCTCTCTCTATGCTTGATATGCTCCTCCACATTGTGACCTAGCAAAAAGGTCTCCTGAGATTTGGCGGACACTTTGATTTTAAGCTACCCAACTTAAAGGAGGACTGTAGGGGATAAACTTGTTCTTTTTTTTTTCTTTAGTCTGTTTCAGACAAGGTCTCTCTGTAGCCTGGTTGTCCTGGAATTCACTATGTAGACAGACTAACCTGACCTCAAACTCACAGATTGGCTTGCCTTTACACCCCCAGTACGGGATTAAAGGCATGTACCACCACATCTGACTTTTAAAAAGATATTTGTTTATTTCCTCACTTATTTTATGTGTATGAGTATTTTGCCTAATATATCTGTGACCATGTGCACGCCCCAGGAGGTCAAAAGAGGGCCAAACCTTCTGGGACTGGAGTTACAGACAGGTATGAGCTACCATGTAGGTGCTGGGGATTGGATCCGGGGCCTCTGGAGGAGAAGCTAGTGCTCTTAAGAGCTGAGCCATCTATGCAACCCCTAAACTTATTTTCTTCATACATTTTCCAGTCTGTGATATTTTGTAGGAGGAAACAATGTATGCTACCTCAAGACCTAGAGCTCTACATTTTTTCGAGACATGACTGCTCATAGCAACATTACTTACATAGACCCAAATGTCCCTGAACTGATGAATAAACCAGGATTACCTACACAAAAGTTTGGTGAGAAAAGGTAATAAAGCCTGTGTGGTGATGTCTGTCATCTGAACAGTTGGGAAGTAGGAGCTGGAAGATCAGAGTTTAAGGCCACCCTCATTACATAACAAACATAGTGATTGACAGGGCTGAGACAAGGGAGTGAGCAGTGAGGGCTAATGGGTAGGAAGTTTCTTTTTTTAATTAAGTGGTTTTAATTACATTTATTTACATGTGAGCGTGTGTGTGTGTGTGTGTGTGTGTGTGTGTGTGTGTGTGTGCAGGCCAAGGCATGTAGAAGTTAGAGAACCACTTCAGGATTGCCACCATCTTGGTTCCAGGGAAGGAAACCATGCTTGGCTGCAAACACCTTTTCTCCTTTTGCCTGCTGAGCCATCCTTCTGGCCCTGAGATTTCTTTAGGGTAATGAAAATATTTAAGAATTACATCATGGAAGTAGTTGTGGGGCTCTGAGAATCTCCTGAAAGCCACAAAATTCTGCAATCTAAATGGGAAACTTACAGCATGAATTATATCTCAATAAAGCTGTGATTTAAGAGAATGAACACACGAAGTGAAGATGCCCTCCTTGGTCCCACACAAAGGGTATCTGAAGGTGAAAACTACTGCCCAGCCTAATTCTTCTACCTCACAGCCTGTGGCTTATTAGGCACAGCACCCTGAGCCACCATACCCTAGTATGGTTGAGCCTACTATGGTACATGGTTGACTCGGTGTGCCAATGGCTTTCAGGCTCTTCCCCTGGAGGCTGCTTTTCTCCATATGGCCTCGGACCACTTTCTTGTGGCAAAGGGCTGTCGGTGTGGTCATGTTTGCTGGGGAGATGGCCCAGATGATATGAAGTCCCTTCCAATGTAAGGATGCCTGCGTCTCATGCTGCCTCAGCAGCTCAGCCTGGCTGGATGGGTGAGCTCACAGGGTCTGAGCAATGTGCAGAGAACATAACTTATCCCCAGTCCAGAGCAGCCTGGACCTGGCAGCCTAACACCTGGATTGGAATTTTAGCTTTACCACCTACCAGCTGTGTGACATTAAAATGACATAGGTAAGAAGCCCAGGGCATACAGCCTGGCATGACGGTGCACTGAGGTAGCAGGCAGATCTCTGTGAATCTGAAGCCAGCTAATCTGTACAGCGAGTTCCAGACCAGCCAGGGTTGCATATTGAGACCTTGTCTCAAAACAAATAAACTTTTTTTTTTTTTTTTTTACGAGAGAAACCCAGCATACCAGAGTGGGGTTGTTACATGTGAGGCTAAAAAAGAAAGGAAAAGAAAAAAGAAAAGCCACTTCCTTACTGTGTGGTCTTAGGCTAACTGCTTGACTATTCTGGGCCTTAGCAAGCTCCATTAATAAAAAGATAATAGTGAGCCAGGTGTAGTGCCAAGTGCCTCTAATCCTAGTATTTGAGAGGTGGGGGCATACGGATCAAGAGTTGAAGGCCAGTGTGGCTACATTACAAGTTTGAGGCTAGCCTGGGTTATGTGAGACCTCTGTCATAAGGAAGGTGGCAAGAAAGAAAGATGGGAAGAAAGCAACGAGAAATGACAATCGTGTGCTACGCTTCACCAAGCAACATGCTTCATTTGATTATCTAGGAAAACTTGTGGGAACACAACTTACAAACCTGAGGGGCCTGTGTTATCTTGACAGTTAGCTTGACTAACTCAGAGAGTGACTTGTGAGATTCTGGAGGTCAACGGCTGGTGAGAGAGGGGCTGAGAGGAAGTGGGACAGAGACAATGACACCACTGTTGCCCAAGAGAAGCCCCTCAACCTCGAAATCATTCAACCACGGAAATGAGACAAAACCGTACAGGGTGATTGGGTAAGAGAAGGAAGTGCCTGGCTTTGAAGGAGGTGGCTCAGACTGGGTGTCTCCCAGTGAACAAGGGCCAAAGTATCAAACTGCCTGGAGTGAGCCCAAGGGACAGAGACAGCCCTCCTGTAAATACTCTTGATTTAATTTGAGGTGCTTCCCAGCTCTGGAGAGTCCAACTCTGCCTACAGTCTCTCCACCAGTGGCTTTCTGTGGCTTCAGAGTCACATTCACAGGGATTGTAGAACATGCCAGGCATTTTCTGAGACCATTTCCATGTTAAGTGGATCTCTCAAACCTGCAGGTTCCACATCAGGTAATCCAACTGAGGGCTAAAAATAGCTGCAAAATGAGAGAACACAGAACACGTGAGCATTTTCTGTATCATTCCCTAAGCAAGACAGCTTAGGAATGTCTTGGGAGTGAGATAGGTGTGTGAAAAGCTTAGCCTTAGCCGGGCAGTGGTGGCGCACGCCTTTAATCCCAGCACTCGGGAGACAGAGACGACAGGCAGATTTCTGAGTTCAAGGCCAGCCTGGTCTACAGAGTGAGTTCCAGGACAGCCAGGGCTACACAGAGAAACCCTGTCTCGAAAAACCGAAAAAAGAAAAGAAAAGCTTAGCCTGACATCATGTTTGTGGTTAGCTTTTGCTACTTTCCCCGAGGATCTGAGTTCAGTTCTCAGCACCTATATCAGGCAGCTCACAACAACCAGTAACTCCAGTGCCAGGGGATCTGATGATCTCTTCCAGGCTCTGTGGGCACCCACACATGCAGCATACACAGACACATGGACATACATCCAATTGTCATATGAAAGCATCATAATATTATACACAGTCCTCACCATGCTCCATACAATGGCTGCTATCACCCTACCTACTGTGTGGAGACTTAGCCTAAACAGACAAGGCGGCTTCTAAGGTCACACTGACAAGGGCCAGATCAAGAATTCTCTTTCCTGAAGTTCAGAGCTATCTCCTAAAGAAACTCACCTCAATGAGCATGGCTTCCAAACACTGCACTACTGGTTACAGCTCAACTCAGTGACCAAAGTAGAGGCCATGCTGGCCACTGCTGGGAAATATAAGGTCCCAAACTTATTCTCTCCTGGGCCATCTGTCTCCCCCTCCTCTGTCCTTTGTGAGTCAAAATCCATTTTCTAGGCTCTGATGAGGCACAGGGACTGTTCCTCTTGCTGTCCCCAGCCAGGAGCACTCTTGTGTCAACTGTCCACTCCCATTACATCATTCAAGTCAGTCCTAAAATAAAATACCATCTCCACTTGAATGTCACCTCTAAGCCCCTAACCAGGGTGACAGGTCATCACCCCTTCCCTGCAGCTGTGGTCTGCCTTCTCTTCCTGTTCTAACACTGTCTGCCAGCATATCCACTTTGTCTTCATTAAACTGTAAACTCTAAGAGGATGAGGGACTTCCAGCCTTGGCTCCCTGCCCTAGCTCTAGTGCAGAGGACAGAGGCTGACAGACAGCAGCTGTTCCATCCATGTCTACTCAAGAAATGACATGGAGCAGAAGAAGGCTCCAGGAAGACAGCTCAATGGAGAAGAGCACTTACTGCTCAAACATGAGGACTTAGGTTCGAATATCCAGTACCCATGTGAAAAGCCGAGCACGATCATGGTTACTGCACTCCTAGAAGCTGAGGCAGGAGGGTTGACATGGCTTGATGGCTATCAGCCTAATTCCAGATTCAGTGAGTGACCAGGCATCAAGGCAATAGGTAGATAGTGAGAGAGCAGGACACTTGAAGTCTTCCTCTGGCCTCTCCATGAGTATGCATATACTACATAATACATACATACATACATACATACATACATACAACAGTAATAACCTAAGAGGTGTAGTGGTGCACACTTTTAATCCACACAAATGGGAGGCAAAGGCAGGAGAATTTCTGTGAGTTTGAGGTCAGTCTGGTCTACATAACATTCATCCAGGCCATTGAGGAATATGTAATGAGACCTTGTCTGGAAGCAAACAAAACAAAAAGAATTCTGAGAGGATCCTAAGAAAATGGCTATACCTTTAAGATTTTCTAGGCCTTTTGGGTAGGATCAAATGCATATACACACATGTACGCACAAACACACACGGGTTGGTAGGTTGCCATGGTTCAGATTGGGCATAACATATTTCAAAATAAAAATCTGCCTCCTATGCCTCCGGTCCCCAGAAGTAACTAAGTAATTGTTGTGTCTTGTTCCAGTCGGTTCACACCCACAAGTAGCGGCCAGGGTTCAGTGCTCACGGTTCCCGCCTGACTCCGTGAGCCATGGCCCTCTTCTCCCTGGCAGCTTGTCAGCGGAGAAGTTGCCCACGCTCCACCCGCAGGCAGGTGTAGTTGGCTAGGCCCGCCTACCTCCTCCCCACTAGCCAATAGAGAATGTGCATGTAAATCATCCCGGTCCTACAGCCACCAATGGTTGCAAAGGCCTAACAGGTCTGCCAGGTTTCAGCTCTGAGCAGGCTGGCACTGTTTCCGCACATTGGCACCGGAGTCTGAGAGATCCTGGAGCAGGAGGCACCCGGACGGTTGGAAAGAGTTCCTTGGAACCAAGAGGGAGGCGGGGTGGAGGCTGGAGTGGGCGCCTGCCTGACCTTGGGCCTTCCTGGCTGCCTCGCCCTGCCCTTTCCTGCCATGTGCTCTCCTGGGTGGAACTGGCTCAGCTGCTGTCCTATCTACAGGTTAACCGTGTGACCCTTCTCGAGGCTTCAGTTTGGAAGCTGGGATAGGGTGTAACAATGCCTTCCTAATCAGTGTGTGAGGAGCCGTGGACGGGCCTAATGGAAGAGGCTAGGGAGCTCCACCTTTGCAAACCATTGTCCTTGTCGGTTAATAAAGTTATCTCTGTATGAGTGGACATGGGAAAGGTGCTTGTGGACAAACCCGATGTCCTAGTTCGATCTCGCAGCACAGCAGTGACTACCAGGACACAAGACTGGGGCCATCAACATTCCATCCTGGGGTAGGGGTTCATAAGGACCCACCCCACCCTGAGGAGTTATAGACAATGTTTACTGGGAGGGGGGGATCATATTCGTCAGTGGTATAGGCATACACGAATTGCCTTTGCTCAAGTAAATCTCCTCCGGGTAACGCTAATTAAATACAATGGGCAGTGTGCAAGACTTGCAGTGAGAGAGACTTGTTGGGAAGGAGGGCTTTAGAGGGAGGGATAAGAGAGGAGGAGAGGGGAGGGGAGAGGGGGGCAGGCAATGAACAAAGTATAATGTGTGTGTAAAATTACGGAAGAATTACTGGTGGTTTGAATATACTTGGCCCAGGGAGTGCCACTATTAGGAGGTGTGGCCTTGTTGGAGTAGTCACTGTGGGGGCAGGCTTTGAGCCCCTACTCCTAGATGCCCGGAAGACAATCTGCTCCTGGCTTCTTTTGGGTGAAGATTTAGAACTCGCAGCTTCTCCAGCACTGCACCTACCTAGACAGTGCCGTGTTTCCTGACTCAATGATAATAGAATGAACCTCAGAATCTGTAAGCCAGCTCCAACTAAATGTCCTTTATAAGAGTTGCGTTGGTCATGGTGTCTCTTCACAGCAATGGAAACTCTTAACTAAGACAATAAATAATAAAGAAAAGAGAAAGAATGAATAAATGAAAAAGAAGCCCACCAGAGCTTTAGTTCCCAGCATGCAAGAGGTGGATGGATCGTATGAGTAGTTCAAGGCCAGCCTGGTCTAAGTAGTGAAACCATCTAAAAAACACACAAAAAAAGACAGGTGGTAGTAGCTTATGCCTTTAGTCCCAGCACTTGGGAGGCAAAGGCAGGCATGTCTCTAAGTTCGTGGCCAGCCTGGTCTACAAAGTGTGTTCAAGGACTGCCAGGGCAACACAGAGAAACTTTGTCTTGATAAAGAAGGAAAGAAAGGAAGGAAGGAAGGGGGAGAGAGAGAGAGAGAGAGAGAGAGAGAGAGAGAATGAGGATGTAGGGTGTAGGTCAGTAGTAGGGTGCTTGCCTACCATGGGGAAGATCCTGGGATCAAGGCCTGGCACAACAACCAAAGCATGTCTTTGGGGCAGACACGCCAGCCTGTGAATGCTGGTGTTGCCAGTGACTTGTGATAGGACCTGAAGGACATGATACTACCCTCTGAATCTTGCTTTTTCAGTGCTGAAGGCAGAATAGCAGAAATTGCTGTCAGGATCACATGACTATTTTCTAAGGAACAAGGTCAGGCTGGGTGTGTCTAGGACCAAGCAGCCTCCTGGAGCTTCATTTCAGCCTCCATCTTTCAGATGCCACAGGGTGGTCAAAAGTCTTCCGTGGGGAGCTGGAGAGATGGCTCAGTGGTTAAGAGCACTGACTGCTCTTCCAGAGGTCCTGAGTTCAAATCCCAGCAACCACATAGTGGCTCATAACCATCTATAATGGGATCTGATGCCCTCTTCTGGGGTGTCTGAAGACAGCTACAGTGTACTTACATATAATAAATAAATAAATCTTGGGGCCAGAGCAAGCAGGGCCGGAGCAAGAAAGAAAAAAAAAAAAAAAAAAAGACGGTAGATGAGAAATACCCATACCGTATCTAGCACACAGTATCCAGCACGCAGCAAATAAGTTACTAGACATTCTTTCTTTAAATTGCTATGTTGTATCCCTGTTCTTTAAATTGCTATGTTGTATCCTACTGAGCAGAGTTAAGATCCAACTTCAGGGGGCTGAAGAGATGGCTTAGTGACTAAGAGCACTGACTGTTCTTGCAGAGGATGTCGTAGACTTGGTTCCCAGCACCCACAGAGTGGCTCACAACCATCTGTAACCTCAGCTCCAGGAGACCCAATGCCCTCCTCTGGCCTCTATGGGTATTAGGCACACATGTGGTATACCTATCTACATACATGCAGGCAAAGCGTTCATACAAATAATAATAAATGTTTTAAATGATTCTACTTCAACTCACATTTAATATGAGTTGAGGAAGAATAGAGAAAGAAAACCTTCATTCTTCAGTAATTAGAGCTGTTTCTTTCTTTCTTTCTTTCTTTCTTTCTTTCTTTTTTTTTTTGTTTTGTTTTGTTTTTTCGAGACAGGGTTTCTCTGTGTAGCCATGACTATCCTGGAACTCACTCTGTAGACCAGGCTGGCCTCGAACTCATAAATCCGCCTGCCTCTGCCTCCCAAGTGCTGGGATTAAAGGCGTGCGCCACCACTGCCCGGCAGAGCTGTTTCATAATGTACTATGCACCAGGCTTTTTGCCAAGAAGCTAGTGCTGTCAGAGAATGAGGGATCCCTTTTGGATACTTAAGTCTTGCTAATAGGTGAATTTAGAAACAGACTCAGAAGAAATCTCTCGGATAATTTTAGTAGAGTTTGAGAGAAAAACAATAGGGCAGGCGAGCTGCAAGTCTCAGAAACGGATGTGAAGAATGGAGAAGAAGAAGAAAGTAATTGGTGGCTGAGATGGCTCAGTGGGTAAAGGCACTCACCACCAAGCCTGATAGGACCTGAGTTCAATTCCCAGGACCCAAGTGGTAGAGGGAGAAAACTCTCACTCTTACAAACTGTCCTCTGACATCCACAGGTCTTGGCATGCCCATGACACTCCACAAAGAAAGAAGCATTTTTGGTTTTTTGGGGTTTTTTTGTTTTTGTTTTTTTTTACTTTAAGGATTATTTATTCACTGTCACTGTCTTCAGACACACCAGAAGATAACATCAGACCCCACTGCAGATGGTTGTGAGCCACCATGTGGGTGCTGGGAATTGAACTCACAACCTCCAGAAGGGCAGTCCGTGCTCTTAACCGCTGAGCCATTTCTCCAGACCCCCTATTTTGGTTTTTTGAGATAGAATTTCTCTGTGTAGCCCTGGCTGTCCTAGAACTCACTCTGTAGATCAGGCTGACCTTGAACTCAGAAAGATTTACCTGCCTCTGCCTGTTGTGTGTTGAGATTAAAGATGTGTCACGGGCTGGTGAAATGGCTCAGCACTTAAGAGCACTGACAGCTCTTCTGGAGGTCATGAGTTCAAATCCCAGCAACCATAACCACATGGTGGCTCACAACCATCTGTAGTGAGAAATAAATAAAAGACCTTTGGGCTGGAGTGAGCAGGGGGCCTGAGCAAACGGGGCTGGAGCAAGAGGGGAAGGAAAGGGGGGAAATGAGATGTGTCACCACTGGCCAGCTATAGAATACGAGCTTTTTTTTAAAAAAAAAAAAAAAAGAAAGAAAGAAAATGATGACTTGTGAGTTAAGGTCCAAGAAGACCTGTGTGCTCAGCAATGGAGGTCAGCAAGCAGCCATATAATGGAAAGGGACGAGGGCTTCAGAGAAAGACTGAGAAACCCAAGAGCTTCAGGGATAGCATGGTTAGGCTTCTGGCTGATATCCAAGAAAGACAGAAATAAGAAAAAGGAACAGTTATTCCTTAGAACTTAGAAAAGGGAGCAGGCTTCATGGGGGAAGCTTTGTAAGTAGCCACATTGGCAGAGAGGCTTCTGGGAAGAACAGGTACTTATTCTTGTCCTGGTGATTGATGGGCCAGTGGGATTAACCACCCCCATCTCTTTTAATTTCCTTTTAGATTTACTTTATGTGTAAGTGCTTTGCCTGCAGGTATGTGTGGGCAGCACATGTGTGCTGGATGCCTTGCAGAAGACAGAAAATGGTGTTGGATCTCCTTGAACTGGAGTTACAGATGTTTGTGAGCTGTAGGTGCTGAAAACTGAGCTTGGGTCCTCTGCAAGAACCATGAGTGCTCTTAACCACTAAGCCATTGTTCCAGCCCAGTTATCTTTTCTTAAAAGTTATTTTGCCAGGGTTGTGGGGTGGGAGTGGGGGGGCAGTGACACACACCTTTAAGTCCAGCACTCAGGAGTCAGAGGGAAGTACATTTCTGAGTTCAAGGCCGGCCTAGTCTACAGAGAAAGTTCCAGGACAGCCAGGGCTACATACACACACACACACACACACACACACACACACACACACACACTAAAAATCTATCTCAAAAAAAAAAAAAAACAAAACAAAAAAACCCAAACAAACAGGAATGGAGAGATGACTCAGTGGTTAAGAGCACTGACTGCTCTTCCAGAGGTCCTGAGTTCAATTCCCAGCAACCACATGGTGGCTCACAACCATCTGTAATGGTTTCTGATGCCCTCTTCTGGTGTGTCTGAACACAGCTACAGTGTAGTCATGCACATAAATCTTTTTAAAACAAACAAACAAACAAACAAACAATTGGTTCTCTCCTTCCATCATGCGTGTCCTGAGGATCAATCTCAGGTTGCTAGGTTTAAAGGCAAGCGCCTTTACCCACCTAACCTTTTCACCACACCTTAATTAAACCTGAGAGGAGGAGACATAATATGCCATGTTTTTATGTCCGGAGAAGATCAGAATGTCACATCTCCACCCACGTCCAGTATTCCAGCCTTTCGACTAGGAGGCCAAGGAAGGGGCAGTTGTGCTGTTTCTAGCATTGTACGAGATGGTACCCAAAGCTGACCACAAGGGCCTCCAAGGCACTGCCAATCCTCATCCAACTGTCCTGTACTAGCAGGATACATCTTTAATTTATTTATTTTAAAGAGCAAGAAGAGAAGTTTAATGATTATGGTGAGTTTTGTTTTTTTTTTTAAAGATTATTTTATATATGTGAATACACTGTAGCTGTCTTCTGTAGCTGTCTTCAGAAACAGCAGAAGAGGGCATCAGATCCCGTTACAGATGGTTGTCAGCCACCATGTGGGTGCTGGGAATTGAACTCAGGACCTCTAGAAGAGCAGTCAGTGCTCTTAAACCCTGAGCCATCTCTCCAGCCCCCATGATTATGGTTTTATAAACAATGTTGTGGATATGGCTTTGTGATAGAGCATTTATCTGGCAGGTTTGAGGCCCTGAGTTCGATCCCTAGCAACACACACACACACACACACACACACACACACACACATGCACATACACACACCTATACTTTTTAATATCTCAGAGGAAACAAACTCTCTCAACTCTCATTAATATATTCTTTCACAATTTTGTTTCTATTTTTCTTTTTCTGTTTTTTTGTTGTTGTTTTTTGTTTTGTTTTGTTTTTTTCTGTTTTAGTCCTTGATGTCCTGGAACTTGCTCTGTAGATCAGGCTAGCCTCAAACTCAGAAACCTGAGCACTGAATTAAAGGCGTGTGCCACCATGCCATGTAAGCTTTTTTGTTTTGTTTTGTTTTGTTTGTTTTTCCAGACAGGATTTCTCTGTGTAGCCCTGGCTGACCTGGAACTCACTCTGTAGACCAGGTTGGCCTCCAACTCAGAAATCCACCTGCCTCTGCCTCCCAAGTGCTGGGATTAAAGGCGTGCGCCATCACAGCCCGGCTATATTTTTGAGACAGCCTTGGTACATTGACCAGGCAAGTTTTGAACTTGGAATCTTCCTGCCTTAACCTCCTGAGTAGATGAGATTGTATGGACCTCACCATATTCATATATATTCATATATGTCTATCCATATGTTCATATATATGAATATATATGGCCTGTTTGCTGAGCTCTGGTCTGCATGTATGTAAACCCTATCTCAAAAAAAAAAGTGTTATTGTGAAAATGTTTATTTATTTTGTTTTCAGAGACAGCATTTCTCTGTGTAGCCCTAACCATCCTGGAACTCACTCTGTAGACCAGGCTGGCCTTGAACTCAGAGATCGGCCTGCCTCTGCCTCCTGAGTGTTGGGACTGAAGGCATGCACCACCATTGCCCAGCATGGAAATGTTGTTTAAGCTATTGTTTTAAATATAAACATGATGCCTGTGAGGTGGTGTTGGGGGTGAAGGCTCTTGCCGCTAAGCCTGACAGACCGAGTTCAAAGCTGGGACGAAGGAGACAACAGACCTCTGGAAGTTGCTCTCTGACATTCACAGCATGCCAGGCTCACAGGCCTGCTCTCACACCCATTATAGGCACCCAACAAAATAAAGGGACGCAACACATTATAATGTAAATGCAAATTGTGTGCAATAGAACGAACAATAAAGGAGCAATAAACCAAAGTTTCCCATTTCAATTTGCCATGTCCAGCTGGGTGAGGAGATCAAATGTGGTCTGCTGTCTCCTGGGCTGGAACTCACCACAGAACGCTAGAGTCATGGTTTGTCCGTGGGTTAATGAGGAAAACATCAAGCACCATCAAAGGTCACCTATGAAGGACCGACAATGCATTGATGTAACTGTTATCTTTGGCTCTGAAGTCACAGGCTATAGAAGGAAATAAGCTGTGTGGAAGTCTTGTGTGGTGGATTTCCTCAGCTTCAGAGCTATTCAGGGCTGAGTCATTCTCTCCTCTGGGCTTTCCCTGACACTCCAGTAAGGTGAGGAGACCACCCCCTAAGGGGCAGCTGCTCTCCCTTCTCCCTAACAGGAGCAACTACCTAAAGGCCACAGGCTAGGAGCCACTCGATTCCAAACTTCTCCAACTGTGGCTTGGACACATTTCCAGTTTCTCTTTCACTGAGCCTGGAGCAAGACCAACTGCCACACTCCACTCAGAAGACCTTATTCTACTGAGCAAGGGGGAGGGAAGGAAGCATGCTAACCAAGTGTCAGCCTTTCTCCCTTGTGGCATCTCGGTGCTCTACAGGTTAGGCTAAGCCTTAGTTGGATTTTCTATTGCTGTGGTGAAACACCATGACCAGAATCAACTTGGGCTGGAAAGGCTTTGCTTCAGCTCACAGGTTTACAGTCTATCCTGAAGGAAGTCAGGGCAGGAACTCAAACAGGGTAGGACCCTGAAGCAGGAACTACAGTAGAGGCCATGGAGAGGTGCTGCTTCCTGGCTTACTCATCAAAGCCTGCTTTCTTACAGAACCCAGGACCATCACCCCACAGGTGGGATCACCCACAGCAAACTAAACCTCCCACAACAATCCGCAACCAAAAAAAAAAAAAAAGCACCACAGGCCAATCGGATTGGTGCCATTTTTTTTTAGTTGAGGTTCCCTCTTCTCAAATGACTTTAGCTAGTGTCCAGTCAACATAAAACTAGCCAGCCTAGACTGCAATATCCTTCCTGAATCAGGGAGTGGGGGCTGCAGTGTGGGATTTGACTGTCAGCTGACCCACATTGCTTTCACTCATACCATACTGACTAGGACTCCAACCGGATACTTGTGTCCAGTTTATTCTGGATTTTCCAACAAGCTCCTCTTTGGCTTCCTGTCGTTGAGTTCTCTCCTTGCAGTGGGAAACAGCTGGGGACAGAGCACTGAGGTCCGGAGCCACCACCTGTCAGATGATGCATGTTTACTACCCGGCTTCTGGGAAGGCCAAATGTCAGATACTGAGCCTGTCTGTCTCAGGCTGGGGCTACCAGCAACTAGGGGTGCCTATAACAATGTTCCAAAGAACATTCTAGGCTCTCAGGGTCTCTGGATCTTCTCCTGGATCTAAACTGGGAAGTGCAGTTATCTCTGTGCCTAATCCTCTCACTTCTACTCATCACAATGGCACATCAAAGTTTGCATGACCATGCCCAGCTTTGTCAGCCTGAAACAAAAAAGCACGTGGGGCAGTGAGGGCCACTCAGAGGACATTACGCTAAGAAAAACAAGCCAGTCACGAAACAGCACACACCATGGTTCTCCCTAGAGAATCCTAGAGGTCCTAGAATAGTCGAAATCTTTGTAAATTCAAGACTGGCTAGGGCTTGTGGGAGGAGATCTCCCAAACAAACAACATCACAGTTGACATACAGACCGGGGTGGGGGTAGGGTGAGGGGGGTGGGGGGGTGGGGAGATGGGAGGGGGGGGGGGGGGGGGGGGGGGGGGGTTGCGGGGAGAGGGGAGAGTGGCGGCCCCAGGGAGGAAGGAAGGAGGCTGACACCTATTTTTCAGCTCATAGTGAGTTCCAGGTTTGTAAGTTGAAAAGATTTGGAGATTAGGTGGTATGATGGTTGATGACATGTGAACTGTTCCTATGCCAGGGACCAAGAGACATCAAAGATGATGAACTGCAAAATAATTTGTTTTGGAGACAGAGTCTCTCTCTCTCTGAGCTCCTGAGGGCCTGGAACTTGTGGTCTGTTTGCCTTTGCCTCCTGAATGCCAGGAAGACCCCCCCCTTTTTTTTTAAAATATAGCCCAGGTTGTCCTTTAGTTCACCATGTAATTAAGGATGACCTTGAATTCCTGATCTCCTGCTTTTGCCTTCTCAGTGCTGGGATTATGGGCATGGACCACCAGTCCTATCCCTGCATCCCCACCCCCATCGTAGGTAGTGCTGAGGATCAAATTCTGGGCAGGTAGTGCTGAGGATCAAATTCTGGGCTTGGGGTATGCTCAACGAGCACTCTCCCAACTGAGCTGCATTCTCCCTCGTCACCGCCCTGTTTCAAGGCTTAGAGGGTTGGGGTAGAGCACACGTAACAAAAATTTTTATTTGAAACAGGTACAGTGCTGCACATTTGTAATCCCGGCACTCAGGAGGCCAAGGCAGCAAGGGTAAGAGCTCCAGGCTAGTCAGGGTGTCTCATGCAACAGAGTTGTCTTGGGAAGCTACTCACTTCAATCCTAACGCTGATGCTCACAGGCTGTATGACCTTAGTGGGGTTGCTTTCCTTTTTCTGTGTCTCATGCCTTCTCCTATCCAATGCTATTGGTGGCACTGACCTCAACAGTGCTTCAAGCCACACCTAGGACAAACCATGTCCTTATTGTTAACTACGATCATTTCCACATCGGTTACTTGGGAGTGAAGCTGGCGGGAGAAGGGGAGCTCAATAGCTTGCTCTTCTCTGAGATCTCAGTGTTTTCTCCAGCCTTTATCAACTCAGGGGCTCTGGATGGTCCATGCTTCAGATCTCAGGATAGGGTAGGAGAAAAGAAAGCCAGTCAGCCAGCCCCTGTGTGCTGCTGTGTGACTTAAGACCAGTGAGTGTACCTCTCTGTGCTAGTACTGCCTGTCCACGAAACAGGTAAGCTCCTTCTATCTTACAGGCAGAAGTCAGGATTAAAAGAATCAGTGGATATGACCAGAGAGATGCTCTATGTTTATCTGTCTTTGTTGTATTCCATTAAACTAGGACTGGGGGCCAGAGCTGTGCAGGCTCCTTTCCCTGGCTGTTGCTAGTTTATGAAGGACCAGAAAATGTTGTTTCCAAGGACTACTGCTCTGGTCCACGTGATCAGGATGAAAGTCCTTAACAAAAGGCCACTCTGGTCTCTCAAGCTGGCTGGCAGAAGAGCCTTTGCCCTCCTTTCAGAGCCTCAGCTGGGGGTAGGGGGAGCTGGGAGATGCTCAGAGTGATAAACAAGGAGGGATCAAAAATAAAACCCCAAATGTGTTTACTCTGAGATGAGAAAGCACTGCCCCAGGCTGACCGCAAAGACTTGTGTGTACGAAAGCCACATGTCTGGGAACATCCTGGAATGTCACAAGTTGCAGTGACAAGCAAAGGCTTCTGGGGCTAAGGGCAGGAAGGACCAGGACTCCACCCTGGAGGACCCTTCCTGGTACCTCCTCTGATTCCCAGGTGGGTTCACAGCCATGAGTCCTTGACT
This sequence comes from Rhynchomys soricoides, assembly GCA_019843965.1. Lineage (NCBI taxonomy): Eukaryota > Metazoa > Chordata > Mammalia > Rodentia > Muridae > Rhynchomys > Rhynchomys soricoides. The sequence goes on from JADRCH010000803.1 coordinate 122,345, forward strand.
CTTACACACCAACGTCAGCTAAGCTGAGCCAACCCCTGGAATGTTCCATGTTGCCAGGGTCCCTATCTACTGGCCCTTTCTACTCCTCTGCTCTGTAGGATTCTACTGAGTCACCTTATATGATGTAGAATGCTAACATTGTCACCTTTGCTCATCCTCAGTTTAACAGTTTAACTCCAGTTCTTTGTTTCCCCCTTAAGACAGAGTTTTCTGTGTTGCTCAGGCTAGCCTGGAACTTGCTAACTTATTATGTAGATCAGGCTAGCCTCCCACTCACAGAGATCCTCCTGCCTGAGTGCTGGGATTAAAGACATGTGCCACCACACCTAGCTCTCCAATTTATCCTCTGTTTGTTTTGTTTTGTTTTGTTCTGTTTTTTGTTTTTATCAAGACAGGGTTTCCCCGGCGTAGCCCTGGAACGTGAACTGTCCTAGAATTTATTCTGTACACCAGGCTGGCCTAGAACCTACAGATCCACCTGCCTCTGCCTTCCAAGTACCAACTCATCCTTAAAACTGTTCAGGCCAGAGAGGTAGCTCAGTGGATAAAAGTAACTGCCACCAACCTGATGACCCGAGTTCTATGCTCAGGACCCACATAGTAGAAGAAGAAAACGGAGTCCTGAAAGTGGTCCTCTGATCTCCACATGGGCTCTGAAGCACGTGGGTGCTGGGAACATGACTGAGGTCTTCTGCTAAACTGAGACATACTCTTAATTGTTGAGCCTTCTCTCCAGTCCACTAGACTGTGTGTGTGTTTGTTTGTTTGTTTGATTTTCAAGACAGGGTTTCTCTGAGTAGCCCTGGCTGTCCTGCTGGAACCAGCACTGTACACCAGGCTGGACCCAAACTCACAGAGATCTGCCTGCCTCTGCCTCCCGAGTGCTGGGATTAATTATTTATTTCTGAGGAGGGAAGGGAACTGAGCTGACGTAACTTTAACCTTGCGTGTAGCAGACGGCCTCTGGCGCTGTGTGAAAGTTCTCTTCGTTGGCTCTGCTGCCTCTTCTCTCATCCCTGCTCCCATTCTCCTTCCAGTCTTGCAAATGCTCCTTCATAGACCTTAGTTCACACCTCGACCCCAGCAGCCATGTAAAAAGCAGCTTAGCATACCAGTACTGGGAAGAGGATGAGGGAGGACCCCAGGCCCAAGTGGCCAGGAGGTCCAATTGAAGAGCTAGTGATTCAGTGAGAGATCCTGTCTTAACAATAAGATAGTAACTGAAGAAGCCACCCAGTAGACCCCTGGTCTCTGCATGAGCATATGTGGGCGTGTGCATGTGCACAAGCTCGTGCACACACACGCGCGCACGCACGCACACACACACAGTCTGCTGGCTAGGTTTTCTTTGTTTTTGGTTTTTGTTTTTTGTATTTGTGGGTTTTATGGTTTGTTTTTTGTTTGTTGGTTTGTTGGTCAGCTTGAGTCACCTGAGAGAAGGAGACCTCAACTGAGAAAATGCCTCCATCAGATTGGCTTGTGGGCAAGCCTGTGAAGCATTTTATTGACTAATAGTTGTTGTGAGAGGGTCCAGCTCACTGTGAGCAGTGTCTACCCCTGGGATGGCAGTCCTGAGAGCTGTAAAAAAGTAGCTGAGCCAGTCACGAAGAGCATACTAGGAAGCAGCACTCCTCTATGGCTTCTGCTTCTGGTCTGCCTTGAGTTCCTGCCCTGACTTCCCCCCATGATGTAGTATAGGGACTTGTAAGCTACCATAAACCCTTTCTCCCCAATTTGCTTTTGGCCATGTTTTATCACAGCAGTAGAAACTCTAAACCCTAACTAAGACACACAAGCGCACATGCACACACATACATGTACACATGTACATGCTGACACCTACATGCACGCACTCACGCAAACACACGCATACACACACACCGCCTCAATATGATTCTGTTTGCAGCTCCTCCTGTGCTAGTGTCTAACCTGCTGTGTCTCATTGTCACCCTGCTCTAAGTGGTCTGCTTCACCATGTACTAACAGTGCTGCAGTGACTGTCCCTGCCCACACTCCCCCCAGGAGTGGAAATCTTGGCCCTGAGACAGCTCATATACCACCCAGTTGTTTTCCAGAATGTCTATTACGATTTCCACATCTAGGGGCTAGAGAGATAGCTCAGTAGTTAAGAGCACTGACTACTCTTCCAGAGGTCCTGAGTTCAATTCCCAGCAACCACATGGTGGCTCTCAACCATCTGTAATGGGATCCAATGCCCTCTGCTGGTGTGTCTGAAGACACCAACAGAGTGCTCACATAGATACATAGATAGATAGATAGATAGATAGATAGATAGATAGATAGATAGATGGATGGAACAAGAAGAAGATTCTCACATCTACAATGTGTCCCTGTGGATCTTCTCCCTGAATTGTCATCAACACTTGCAAGTACTATACCTTCTAATTTTCAACGAATCTGAAGTTGTTCACTATTTTGATCATTACTGGCTTCCTGTCCATCCTTTCTGCTGGAGTGTAAGTCAGTAAATGAGTGGCCGTGCCCCAAAAGGCACTTCCGTGTCCCAGTGACCTGTTTAGTGCCTCTCATGTAGTAAATGTCCCCATCCAGCCATCTGTTCACCTCTTCACATTCTCATAGGTGGAGAAAAAGCCATTTGAGACTGGCTATGTTCATCTAGAAAGCCCAGGATCTACTGAGACTACACAGGGTCTTCTAGGAGACAGGAAAAGTCTCCTGGACACACTCTTCTGTGGGGGAGGACAGGCCCTGCAGCATGGGCCTTCCCCACATGAATTATTATTCTCACAGCTTCTAAACTTAGGGTAAGACAGAAGGCATGCCCCTGCCTCTGAACTCTTCTAACCAGGTTTCCCAGTGGGGCACAGACAGAACCACTGATTATCCGGGGCTTGGAGATAGTTTTCTATTGGAGTTTTCAGCTTCCATTGTGGAGAGCAGGAAGATTAAGTGCCTACCTGAGATTATCTATAGAAAATGCATGGGGCGTGGCTCAGCAGTGACAAAGGCTCTGTGCACACTGGCTTGAAGGACGTCTGTGAGGCTCCATCTCGGAGGTGATACATGTCATGAGCACACAGGGCTGGGGGACTTCTTCAGATGAGGAAGACTGTCACTCTGTCTGTGGCCCCACTTCTGGAACTCCCATAGGACCCTCTTGTGACTCAGTTATCACCCCTGCTCTTATTCATTCAGTCAACAAACACTTAACACTCAGCACTAAGACCAAGACTCTGCTGTGAGGTCCATGGGGGCCAGGGATACTTCACAGAGAGAGCCATGGGGGCCAGGGAGGCCGCACAGAGAGAGCCACCCAGGGACCAGTGTCTCAAGTCCTACATGCTCCTTACTGTCCCTCCCCAGGCAGCTCTGCTTCTGCCTTGCCATCCAGAAAATGAGACAAGTTCATTTTCAGCTTCACATAAGCAAATGGATCGATGAGAAAGAACTTTCTCGTACATCTAGGCAGATGGCCAGGGCTATCGGGAAGGGTGGTGGTAATGGCTTGTTCTAGAACAGTTAAAAACACTATGGTTTTCAGAAGCTTTGAAGGCATGAAGCTCTTTGCAGAGGATCTGCTGGGTAGATAGAAAGGGATGGAGCCCTTGGGGAGGTGTAAATGGAGCTTAAAGATGACTGATTGTTCATCCTGTTTTCTAGACTGTTGGCCCTGCCTGGGTGACAGGAGTGTCAAGAGCTGATGCTGATGGGGGAACAAGAGCCCCAGTCTCCAGTCTCCAGGACCCTCCCCAACAAGCCTTGCATAGACCCAGAGGCCAAGGATCTGGGAGGGAGGGGACAGTCACTGTGTCAGCAAAGCTCTACTAGAGAACAGATGAAGCCTCTGTGACAAGAGCAGAAAGTGTTTTTGCTTTGCCAGAAGTGAGATATCTGCCTTCCCAATGGTACAGCCTGGGGCCCTACCCCAGGTCCAGTACCAAGGCTCTGGGGTACTGGGTTCCAGGCATCCTTATATTCTGTTGCTTGTTCATTCCTAGAGGGCCACCTTGGGCTTGCATTCTCAAGACACAAATGGACATCTGTCTGTCATGCAGAGAGAAGAAAGCAGGTGCCACACTGCCTTCCTATCAAACATGCAACATGGCCAGCACAAGAGACAAGAATCAAAGTGATCTTTGATTCTTGCCCTGGTACAGTTTCCTCTTGCATTAGAAGGGATAATATAGTTAACTGTCTTAGCTTCTTTCCTGTTGCTATGATAAAACAGTCCGACAAAGGCAATTCATGGCCAGACAGTGGTGGCATGTGCCTTTAATCCCAGCACTTGGGAAGAAGACACAGGTGGATCTCTTAATTGAAGGTCTACAGAGTGAGTTCCAGGACAACCAGGGCCACACAGAGAAATCTTGTCTCGAAAAAACAAAATTGATTGATTGATTGATGAGAGAAAGGGTTTTATTTTGGCTCACTTTCAAAGTCTATATCATTTCAGGGAAGCTCAGGGGGTTGACTGATGTGAGTGGCAAGAGACACAGGAGTAAGGCAGCTGGTCACACATGTGATAAAAATGTACACAGCCACATACATGCACACACAGGCAATGCATGCCTGTCTTAGTTAGGGTTTTACTGCTGTGAACAGACACCATGACCAAGGCAACTCTTAGACAACATTTAGCTGGGGGCTGGCTTACAGGTTCAAAGGTTCAGTCGACTATCATGAATCTGAACATCTTCATCTGAAGGCTACTATGAGAATGACTTCCAGGCAGCTAGGATGAGGGTCTTATAGCCCACACCCACAGTGACACACCTACTCCAACTGGGCCACTCCCTGGGCTGAGCATATACAAACCATCGAATGCTTGACCAGCCAGATCCAAATAAGGGCTGCGGCTTGTAGAGAGTTCATTTTCTGGGTCTGACCTCCTCTTTCTGTGCTATGCAAGCTGTTTACTGGGGGAGGGCTGGCTGAGTTGAGAGTGCTCTGCTCGTCAAACTGAGCATTGTACATTGCCATTTCCTGTGTCTCTAATTAAATCAAAACATAGAAATGTTTGGTTTGGTTGATTTTTATTATTACATTTACTTAGTGTGTGTGTGTGTGTGTGTGCGCGCACATGCCAGGGTGTATATGAAAAAAGAGGTCACACGTGTGCATGTGCCTGTTGGGACATGAGTTTGTGCCTGTGTGCTTGAGTTCTGGTAGATTATGCATTTGAGCATGTACAAGGATCACTCCGGGGTGATGTTGGGTGTCCTTCTCCATCATACACTCAATAGACTGAGGCAGGGTCTCTCACTAACCCAGGACCTCACTGACTCTGGCTTATCCTGGGGATTCTCTATATCTGATCCCTGAATCTGGGATTATAGGCAGCCTCAAGGCATGCCCAGCTTTAAGTAGGATTTGGGTCTTTGAACTTGAATTCGGGCTTCCATGGCAAGCACTTTATCCATGTAGCTATCTCCCTGGCTCCCAGTCACAGGTTTTCTGTTTAACATGAGCTTCTATTTAGTAGTAAGACTCTGTATTAGCTTCACGATGAAGAAGGTCCACCACCCCCAGCCCCACTGTCAGTGCCCATGACCCTTTGTTTATCTTCTCCCTATTCAGAGAGGCTGTGCACTATGATCAGTGTCCTCCAGAAGCAGCTCTTGACCTTCTGACCGGAGTTTGGCTTCAGAGTTCAGCTTTCAGGTCACCAGGGTGCATAACCAGGAGATGTGTGCCCTATGCCCTCTGCTCCCCAGTGAGAGGAGCTGAGGATGCCTTGAAAAATGCTGGATTGTGGTACTGCCTTTCCCTCCCTCCTCAGGTCCAATTATACCCTGCATATTCAAATTCCCACCTCCAGATCCACTTCCCTTGAAACCAAGTCAAAACCCCAGGGTTTGAGAAAGGAGATCCAGCTTTGGCCCCAGGATCAGGGTGTTGGTGGTTGTACCATGCAGGAGAGTTCCCAAAGACTGCTCCTGCCTATATTAAGCAAGAAGAAAGCCCACTGGAGGTTCAGGGGACCCTCCTGAACCCAGGGACAAGGCACAGAACCCTCAGGTAACAGTCTTCTGTCTCTGTCCTCCACAGTGACCAAGCCCGTATCTTCCCCTCTCACCCCAGACCAGGTTCCTCCTTTGAGTAATGAAGTGTCCCAATAAGGATTGCAGTCAGTTTCTTATCATGCTTGTGGAGGAGGCAATGGATACATATCAGGCCCTTCTAGTTCCAGGGCCCCAAGTGACTTCCCCAAGGAGTACATCCTAGTTTCACTGGGGGCCATTCAGGGTAACTCCTGAACCCAAACCAGTGAGTCAAAAGAAGAGGAGCTCAGACAGTGTTTTGAGGCCACTTTATTGGCAGTAGAATACAGGCTAGAAATGCAGTCTTACGCTGCTGCCTGCGGCAGCTGGAGATCTTTGCAGACAGCTCTGTTCAGTGAAGCTGGGATTCTTGACTGCTGTAAGAAAAAAGATTTCAGGCTGGGCATGGTATCAAACACCTTTGATCCCAGCACCCAAGAGGCAGAGGCTGGTGGATCTCTGTGAGTTTGAGGCTAGCCTGGGCTACAGAGTAAGTTCCAGTACAACCAGGGCTATACACAAAAAACCCTGTCTGGAAAAAAAAAATGTTTTTTCCCCTGGAACTGCAGTTACAGATGGCTATGAGCCACCAAGTGGGTGCTGGGAACTGAACTCAGATCCTCTGCAAGAGGTCATAACTGGACCATCTCACCAGCCCCTTAACACAGATTTAATCCTATAGGAAAAAGAGATGGCAAGAGGGGCTGTGAGCCACACCCAAGTTCTGGATTGCTCTGAGTCCTGCTTAAGGAGCTTCCCTACCGTCATATACAAGATTTCTGCGACTCCTTAAGTCCTATCTCAGAGCTCCCAAAGGGCCTTTTTCTACTTTCTCTTGAAATGACAGGGTGATTCCTCAGGTGCTTCAGACAGGATTGCTATCTGATGAGGAGAAACCCTTGGTCAAAGGCTATATACCTGGGATTAAGTCACACCTTTTACTATAAACGCAGTTTATAGTCCAGCTTGTGAGATTCCTAGGAAGTCACTTGTTACAGCTGAGAAAGGAGAAAGGCCATACTTGCTCATAAAACACTATTGGCTGTATACCTGTAGACTCTTGGGCATGACTCATTGATATTTTAACATTCTTATTTGAAATATTTTGATATAAAAGGAACACCTTCTCTCCACAGACAAACTCCACGTCAAGTTTTGTGCTAGAATTCTTGACTCCCAGGGGCATCAGACTTCAACCATACTCTGGGATCAGGGATTCCCTTCCCTGCCTGGTTTTCCTGCTTCCACTAGACCCTGATGAGGGCCAGGCAGCAGGTCCTGGAGAACACTACAGAGAGTCCAGCTGTGGACACATGGTGAGCCTCACACAGGGTCACTGTCCTTGTGGATAACTTCTGAATTCCTTCAGAATGTCCTTTATGAGAGTCAGGACACAGGATATGCTAAAGATTCAAGACCACAGACTATAAACAGAGGTGCTGTTTTAAGATGTCTGAGACTGTCGGGGCCAGAGCCCTGTCCTTACTCCAGCTGCATTCCGGAGTCTGGCAAGGGCCAGATCCATGGTAAGTGTTCGGTCCCTGCTTGTTGAATGAATGGCGAATCAGCGAATGAGCAAACAAAGGAGAGTTCGGATTTGTCAGGATTTGTCATCTATTACAACTCTTCATACAATTGAAGTATTGCTAAAGGTCTGGAACATGCCAGTGGCTGGGCTTGGGGAAGACAGGAGACAAAACTTGTACCCTCAAGAGCTGATGGAGAGAGGAAGGGGAAAACATCAGTTCCACATAGCCTTCCTTTCAAGCCACACACCTACTCCTGCGGGGCCTCTGCCCCTTCAGGGTGTAGCTCAGCTCAACGCCACTGTACTTGGGTTTGTGGAAGCTGAGTATCAGAGCAAGCCCACAAACCTCATCTCCTGGTGGCCACGCCCTTGGGTGACATCCTCCCTAAAGTACAAGTAAGGTCGTACTGTCTCTAGTCTCTAATCCATGGAAGATGTCCAAGGTGCTTCATGTAGCATGGATTGATGCTACATGAAGTGGGACAGTCATCTTGAGAGGAGCCCTTGCTCACATAAGGGAAGCAGGACCCAAGAAGTGGAAGACCATGGTTTGAGACATGGCCTTGGAGTCAGACGATCAGAACTCTTCATTCACCCAGCTTTAATGGAGAGGCTCAAGGCTGAAGAGGTAGCCCAAGCTCTGCTTTCAGAGTTAACTCTGACCTTCCTCCCACCTTTGTTAAACAGGTAGAATATAGCACTATGTCTCCAGGCCATTTGTGCCTCTGTGGAGGAAGGATGCACCTCAGCCTGGGCCTCATAGAAGGGAGACTTGATATTGCTGACCTGAGTACCTCTTTCCCATTACACCTGAAAGTAAAGATCTGCCCCTGGATGCTGCTTTGATGTGAGCCAATGCATTCCATTGTTTCTTTGAGCTTATTGAGTCTAGTTGCTATCAGCAGGGAAAAAACAAAGTCCACTTTGGTGAAGGCCGGGGCAGTGGTGGCGCACGCCTTTAATCCCAGCACTCGGGAGGCAGAGGCAGGCGGATTTCTGAGTTTGAGGCCAGCCTGGTCTACAGAGTGAGTTCCAGCACAGCCAGGGCTATACAGAGAGAAACCCTGTCTCAAAAAAACAACAACAACCACCAAAAAAAAAAATCCACTTTGGTGAATATATCTCTACAGATAAAAATCTAGTAATATCCCTTGTATTAGTTAGATGTCTATGACAGTGATAAAGACCATAACCAAAAGCAACTTGGGGAGGAAAGGGTTTGTTTTCAGCTTACAACCCTACTGGTCACATTACATTACTCAGAGACATTGAGGTAGGAACTTAAGCAAAGGCCATGGAGGGGTGCTGCTTACTACCTCGAATTCCATGGCTTGCTTAGCCTGCTTTCTTACATAACCCAGGTCCATTTGCCCAGAAACGGTATCACCCATAGTGGGCTGGGCTCTCTCCTACCAATCACTAGTGGTGCATACAGATAATCTGATGGAGGCGGCCCTTCAGTTAAGGTTTCCTCCTCACAGACAACTCTAGCTAGTGTTTAGAGCGCCCTCCCTCCTTAGGGTCAGCTTCCTTGGCCCATGGTGGTTCCTCCCTCTCAGCATCTTCTCCTCCCTGCCCCATCCTGGTCTTTAGTATCTCTAACCTGAATTGTTCTACTCATGCAAGGTTTCAAGCACTCTTTAAAAGAATCTTTAAGCTAGGCATGATGGTGCATGTCTGTAATCCCAGTACTTGGGAGGTGGAAGCAGGATGATCAGGAGTTCAAGACCAGCCTGGGCTACTTAAGGCTCAGTCTTAAAACAAAAAACAAGGGTCTGGAGAGATGGCCCAGTGGTTAAGAGCACTGGCTGCTCTTTCAGAGGACTGGGATTCAATTCCCAGTACTCGTGTGGTGGCTCACAATTGTAAGTCCAGTTCCAGAGGATCCAGTGCCTTCCTCTGAATTCCCCAGGCACCAGGTACATGCATTCATGCATACATATGTACAAGTATATGTTCATGTAGGCAAAATACTCATATACATAAAATATTTATACATATAAAATAAAACAAATAAATCTTGAGGCTGGAGAGATGGCTTCGTGGTTAAAAGTACTTATCGGCCTTGTAGAGGAGCCAGGGTCAATTCCGAGCATCCACATGGTGGTTCACAACCATTCATAACTCCAGTTTGAGGGTATCTTCTGACCACCACAGGCAGCAAGCATGCATATGGTATGCAAATACATGCAGGCACAACAGACATAATATAAATAAATCGAATTTTAAAATGTTTAAAGAAATCTAACTCAAGCGCACGCACACACACACACCAGCAAGATGGCTCAACAGATAAAGATACTCACTATTCAGGGCTGACAGCTTGAGTTTAATTCCAGATCTTATGGTAGAAGAACAAATGACTCCTGAAAATTGTGCTTTGACTTCCCATGAGTGCCACTCCATTGTACCTGTGAGAGCAAATTGTTCAATCCCCAGCACTTCCAAAAAGACAATTACAATAATTATAAAAGAACTAACCAAGCCGGGCAGTGGTGGTGCACGCCTTTAATCCCATCACTCGGGAAGCAGAGGCAGGCGGATTTCTGAGTTCGAGGCCAGCCTGGTCTACAGAGTGAGTTCCAGGACAGCCAGGGCTATACAGAGAAACCCTGTCTTGAACACCCCCCCCCCAAAAATAAAAACATAAAGCTTACTTTCGTGTTTGATATGTACAAATGGACCAAACCTACAGTGAGTTTTGAGTCAAACTGCATAAAGAAAGGGCTCAAAGCAAGGGAGTTCACTGGGGAACACTGAACACCAGGGTGTGTGGGAATTTTATCAAACACTGCTCTATTAACCTGCAATCTCCCACCCTGCCCCCACAATGTCCAGGAGGCATAAAGGCAGCATTTTTATGTTAGGAGACTCAGGTACAAAGGGAACCCTTACTACTAAGTTGAGAGAGAGAGAGAGAACACACTGGAACAATGGTTCTCAAACCTCAAGGATCACGCACTTCTCCTGGGCATGTTGTTCTGTTTGTGACACTGGAGTCTTGTGCTTTTGAGGCAAGCAGTCTAGCACTGAGTTATACCTTCAGCCCCATGCCTTACTCAATAGACTGTTCTCCCCTCTCCCTGGTGTCTAGTTGGTTGGTTTTATTATTGGTCTTCAAGTATCAAAGTCTCTATGTAGCTGAGAATCACCTTAAATTTCTGATTCTCTTTCATCCACATCTTGAGTGCTGGGTTTACGGATGGGGTGTACATCATCACACCAGGTTTATGGAGTGCTGGGGATAGAACCCAAGGCTCTGTCCCCAGTCAATGATTCAGCCAGTAGATACTCAGATTTGATTATACCTCAAAAGTTCCTGGGGCTGGAGAGATCCAGTGGTTAAGATTACTGACTGCTCTTCCAGAGGACCTGAGTTCAATTCCCAGTAACTATATGATGACTCACAACCATCTGTAATGGGATTTGATGCCCTCTTCTGGTGTTTCTGAAGACAGCTGCTGTGAACTTATATAAACAAAATAGATAACCCTTTTAAAAAAAAAAAAAAAAAAAAGTTCCCAGCACTCAGGAAGCAAAGGCAGGTGAATCTCTGAGTTGGAGGCCAGCCTGATTTACAGACCAAGTTCTGGGACAGCCTGGGCTACACAGAGAAACCCTGGTCTTGAAAAACAAAAACAAAACCACATCAAACAAACAAACAAAAAGTTCCTGTGCTCCTGGCCTAGCATGTGTGAGGCCCTGGTTCAATCTCTAGCATTGAAGAGGCTTCAAACTGCTCCTGTTTAGACTTAAATTCTTCACATGGCAGTGTTGAGGGGTGGGGCCTAGGTGGAGGTGTTTGAGCCAAGGTGTAGGGCCAGGCTGATGTCTGTCAAAGCAAGTTGTACTCTAGAAAAGACCCTCCCCCTGGTAGTCTCACTCTCTACCTGCTGGCCTCCCTGCTTCTTTGTTTTTGTTTTTGTTTTTTAAGATTTATTTATTTATTTATTATATATAAGTACACTGTAGCTGTCTTCGGACACTTTTTTTTCTTCTCTCTCTGGCTCTGTTCCCTCTGGCCCTGCTTGCTGTAGCTGTCTTCAGACATCCCAGAAGGGGGTATCAGATCTCATTACAGATGGTTGTGAGCCATCATGTGGTTGCTGGGATTTGAACTCAGTACCTTCTGAAGAGCAGTCTGTGCTCTTAACCACTGAGTCATCTCTCCAGCCTGGCCTCCTTGCGTCTTACAGTAAATTGAAACCGTGCCTCAGGGCACCTCCCCAAAGGCAAGTAGACCCCAGGGTCACATTCTTGGACATCCCAGTCTGCAGAATCTCAATTCCCCCCAACCCTCCCAGGATAATGTATAAAAATAATACATTATTATTATAGTATTTAATTCCCTTTATCAATTTGTGGAGCCCTTGCTATTGACCACACAAAATGCTGAGGGGTGCGGGAGGTGTCACGGGCCATCAAGATGAGGACTTGACTTCAAGGGGCAACAGAGGTAAAGAAGACAGTGAGACCAGCCTCCAGGATGCGAGGGTGGGGGTGAGAACACTGGTTTCCAACAGAAGCTCAGCTCAGTCTCTCCCAGGCTTGTGTCCTGAAATGAAACTCATGTGTAGGGTGAGAATAACATCACCTGATTCACAGACAGACCTGTCTGTCACGTGAACACATGGAGCAAGTTAGACAGACAGCATGAGAGAAGCTGAAAACGGTGGCAGGCACTAATTCGGCGTTAATTCTCTCTCTCTCTCTCTCTCTCTCTCTCTCTCTCTCTCTCTCTCTCTCCTTCATTCTCTCTTTTTTTACTTTTTATTTATTCTTTATGAATTTTACAGCGTACACCCCAATCCTATCCATCTCTCTCCCTTCAGATCTGCCCTCTGCCCTTACAACCTCCCCCACAAAAGAAAATTTAAAAATAAATAAAACAAAACCAAAGAAACCATCTGGCTGAGGAAGCTGCAGTGTGCCACAGTTTTGTCCACACATCTTTGCTTGCAGATGTTCATTGCAAGGAGTCATTGATGTGGTGCAAGGCTTCTGGCTTCTGCTACACCATCAATACTGGAACCTCACTGGGGACTCCTCTCAGATATTCTGTTGCTACCCTGTGTCATGGAGATCCTGTGGTTTTGGATGTGCAGGACTGGCTCCTTCATGCACTCCAGCAGTTTATAGATAGGGTAGATGTTGAGGTGGGCCAACTCAAAGCCCTGGATCTGGGCCTGGGTGGTAGCTGAGTTGGTCAGCCTGCCAGCTCTTCCATACCCTTACCACCAGGGCGAGTCCTCCAGCACTGCCCAGGTTAGCTCACCCAATGCCACACCGGCAGCCCGTGTGGGGCAGGGCCAGCTCTCCAAATTTCATGCCCTTGGGGCAGCATCCAGCCACCGGGGCCAACTCTACTATGCTGCCCAGGCAAGGTGCAGGACCTGCTCTGCCAATTGCCACAACCAATGATGGGCAGGGCATGCTCAGCACAGCCCTTGGACATCATCAACATGATCCCAGGAGGCAGCCCAGACCAGGAATGTCCATCTGACCTTTGGTGGTAACATAGGCCACGGACATCGACATAGACCCCAGCTGCTGCATGGCCACAGGCCCAGACATGGCACCTCAGCGGCAGCACGGGCTGGGACTTCATGGCCTCACATCAGCCTGTTCCACCTTTGTATTTCCAGTTCTTCCTCTCTTCATAGTGCTCAAACTGCTCCACTTCTCTGTCTCTCCCGTCTCTCCACCATATCACTGCATTTGGTAGTGGCACTTCAGGTGGGCCACACAGTGGGTGGGTCTCTGGTCTAGTTAGTTCTTTTTTTGTTTGTTTGTTTGTTTGTTTGTTTGTTTGTTTTTCGAGACAGGGTTTCTCTGTGTAGCCCTGGCTGACCTGGAACTCACTCTGTAGACCAGGCTGGCCTCGAACTCAGAAATCCACCTGCCTCTGCCTCCCAAGTGCTGGGATTAAAGGTGTGCGCCACCACTCTCTGGCTTGATTAGTTCTTTTATAATTATTGTAATTGTCTTTTTGGAAGTGCTGGGAATTGAACCCAAATCCTTACACACATGAAGCAAGCCACCGAGCTAAAGCCCCAGATCCACCTGGTTTTTGAGACAGGGTTGTGCTGTCTCAAAGTCAGAATTTAGCCCAGGCTAGCCTCAAACTTGTGATCCACGAACTGGAGTGAGAACTCTACCAGAGGAGCCGGGTTTAATTCTCAGCACCTGCACCGTAGCTCACCACTGTCTCTAACTCTAACCTGGGGATCTGAACGCATCTAAAGCAGTAGTTCTCAACCTGTAGAATGAATGACTCTTCACAGGGTCTCATACCTGATATCCTGCATATCAGATATTTACATCACAACTTATAACAGTAGCAAAGTTACACTTACGAAGTAGCAACAAAATAACTTCATGTTTGGGGATCACCACAACATGAGGAACTGTATTAACAGGTCACAGCATTAGGAAGGTTGAGAACCACTTGTCTAGAGCATCTTAGGGGATACTTTCTTCTGGTGTCTGTGGGTACAAGGCAGGCACACATGTGGTGTACAGACATCCACGCAAGTGAATCACTCATGCACATAAAATAAAAATAATAATCATAATGAAATACTTGAGATCCTCCTGCCTCAGCTTCTCAAGTGCTGGAATTACAGATTTCATCACTGTCTTTTTATAATTCTCATCTTTTTAAAAATTTTAGTGTGTGTGTCCGCGTGCTTCTATTTGCGTGTACACCTGTGTGCAAGACGACATCAGACCCCAATTCAGATGGTTGTGAGCCACCATGTTGTTGCTGGGAATTGAACTCAGGACCTGTGGAAGAGCAGCCAGTGCTCTTAAGCACTGAGCCATCTCTCCAGCCCTTTCTTGTCATCTTTTAGTGTTATTTGGATTCCAACCAGAATTCTGGGTCACACAGCAAGCTGAATAGTGCTGACTGACACCGGAAACAACCCTTGGTGTGAGAGGGAGAGGAGCCTGAGCAGGGAGCCAAACGACCAGGGTGGGAGTCCTGGTGCTCCCTGTTGACAGGTGAGTCCTGGTGTCTTAGTTAAGGCTTCCATTGTCATCATGGTGGGAAGCATGGCAGTGTCCACACTAGTATGGCGCTGGAGGAGCTGAGAGTTCTACATCTTGTTCTGAAGGCAAACAGAAGTCTGTTTTCAGGAGGAGAATCTCAAAGCCCAACTTCCTCCACCAAGGCCACACCTCCTAATAGTGCTACTGGGATAAGTACATTCAGACCACCATAGCTCAGTAAGTGGCTTCTCCATCAGAACCTCTGTTTCTTCATGTTTTCTTTCTTTTTTTCTTTCTTTCTTTCTTTTCTTTCTTTTTTTTTTTTTTTTTTTTGGTTTTTCGAGACAGGGTTTCTCTGTGTAGCCCTGGCTGTCCTGGAACTCACTCTATAGACCAGGCTGGCCTCAAACTCAGAAATCCGCCTGCCTCTGCCTCCCAAGTGCTGGGAAAAAGAGAGTTATTTATCTATTTTTATGTATATGAGTATAGTGTCACTCTTCAAGACACACCAGAAGAGGGCATCAGATCCCATTACAGATGGTTGTGAGCCACCATGTGGTTGCTGGGAATTGAACTCAGGACCTCTGGAAGAACAGTCAGTGCTCTTAACCACTGAGCCATCTCTCCGGCCATTTTTTCAAGTAGAAGATGAACCATGCCCTGTTGGCTTCTGGGTTTGTGTAAGGATCAAATAACATTGGCTGTGTAATTGTGTTCTGCAGATTGTAAAAAGTCACTGTAACAGGCTAAAAGGGCATGGCTCTGGGTCATTGGCATGAGTCAGCAAGTGCCGGCCAAATTGTGGAGTCAGGGTGACCCCTAATACTCTCTGCATGTGGTTGCTGGAGGCTCAGAGGGGTCCTGTGACCTGCCCAGGGCCTCACCGTTTGCAGAGTAATGTTTAAGGCCCTTAAAAAGAACCAAGACTCCCAGATTCTGGCCCAGTGTGCCTGCTCTCCCTACCCTTGCTCAGTGCAAGCGGCCCTGCACCTCACTTCAGAGACCCGAGTACCTACTGACCCCTTTCTGATTGCAATGCCATCCTGAAACCTCATAGAAGCGTTTTAGAAGTTGGCCTATCTTTTCAGTCAGCTTGCCATTAATAAACCACCTCTCCAAAGCACAGAAGCTCAGAAAACCAGACACACGAAAAGGGACACTCATCGCTGTGTCCTCCAGAGTCCACATGGCCTGGCCCTGCAGACTTGCCTGGCTGCCTGACTTCCTGCGTCCTCTCCTCACCTGCTATAAAACCCACAGCCCTGAGCCTCCTTGTCTATCTCACTGATCTAACCAGGCCTGTACTTTTTCCTTCCCCTTCCCCAGGGGTATTGGACCTCCTGTTTAAATTCAGACATTCTGGTGTCCTGATGCTATGTGTCCTTGGATGAGTTAATTATCCTCTCTGGCTTCAGCCCATTCACCTGTGATGTGTGCAGTCTCAAGGTTGTGTGAGGATAAATGGGATTGTGGCTGACACAGTGCCCCACCCTGTACTTGAGCTCCAGTCTCCCTTTCCAGAATTCACAGCTTAAGTGGCCCTCTATCCCACTCCCTGATGCTGCTCTCACTCACCCATTCTTATAAGGACAGAATACCTCCTTAATGCCAGGCGAGGCATTTGGAAGAGAAAAGCAGGCAGCATGCCAAGCCTGTTCTGTGGATGATCCCCCCATCTCTTCATCTCCCAGCTCCCAGCTCCCATGGCTGGATGGGGTCAGACCTCTTCAGGTAGGACCCAGGGTTGCCCTGTGCAGTTCTGAGGGGCCTTCGTTGGTCCAACAGTCAGGGAGGGCGGTGAGAGCCTGGGAAGGGTGTCAAGTTCCCTCTTCACATTGGGTCTTGCTGGTGCTGACCAGGAAGAAAAGCCCAGCCCTCTTCTCTGGGAATGCTAAGAATGTCTTAGCCCCACTAAGAAGGAAGGGGCAGAAGCCTCTTCTCCCAGGCTCCAGAAGGAGCCAAATTGTTTACTAAAACCAACGGGCAGCCTGGAGAGGTCCCAGGGCACCAGGGGGTCTGAGGAACTGGGCAGGTTTTCTGGGTCTGACTATGGAGTAGGGGAGGAATTAAGACAGTCAGTCAGTGGGGGTGGGGGTTGGGGTGGGGGAGTCGATGGATACCTAGGAGGGAGGGCAGGAGCTCTCTCTGGTCTCCATGGTTCTGGGTTGTTCTCATGCGTGCAGATGGCTTCTTTTCTCCTCCACTTCTCTTGCCTCTGGCTTCACTAGCCACATGTCCCCTTCATGGCCTCTGTTGGCAGCTGAGGTCAGTCCTTACCTGTCCCAGTGTTTATCCACCCCTGGCGTGGGGAGGGGAGGTTTGCTCCCTGAGGGCAGGGCCTTGTCCTCTGCAAGGTCCCCATAGCCCCGTGGGACCTCAGGGCTGGTCAGATGACTGCTCTTTCCCAGAAACTCTACATCCACTCTCTTCCCCAGACACCCTAGGTCCCAAGCTTTGTTCTTTCTGTCTTTCAGTCTCCTCCCTGGTTCGCCCCAGCCTCTGCTGCTCCAGTACTCACTCCTATGTTTGGTCAGCTGCTTGGGGCAAGGAAGTGGGGAGCCTGCCCTCTTTTGCCTCTGACCCACAGCCAAGGTCAGCAGGGCTAGCCTCCAATCTCTGGAGTCATTCTTGAAGCACAGGCCCTAATCTAAGGGCCCAGGCCTTCTGCACTAGACCTTCTTAGACTCTCTTCCCTTTATCCACCATGTTCTAAGTAACAGACCCCAGAGGTCAGTTTCCCGTGACTCATGTATCAATCAAGGGACTTGGTACCAGTAGGTCACACAGAGACAGAGATGGGTAGGGATGTGGGTAGAGGAACAGGGACAGAGAACGCAGTGCACCAGAACATGTGATGCAGGACTTGAGGGGGTGTACTGGTAGGAGGAACTCCGGGATTAGGCAGAAGCTGCCCAGCCCTGGATTGTCCTCCCCCATCCCTGGGTCCTTCATTAGTTCCCATCTGCAAAGCCTCTTTACCAGGTAAGGCAGCAAACCCATATGCTGTGCTTTATAGAAAAGAAAGAGCCAAGGACATGTTTGATAGAGCCAGGTATGGTGAGGTGGGAGGGGTGCCTCGGCAGGCCCATGCTGAGGCACCCTTTCCCCTTAAGGGAGCAGCCATAGATGGGTATAGTGTAGAATAGAGTTTTTTAGGGCGTGGGGAGGGGGGTTGGGAAGGGAGTGGGGACAGAGAGAGGGAGGAGAGAGGGAGGGAGAGAAAGAGAGAAGAAGAAGAGGAGGAGGAGGAGGAGGAGAGGCCGGCCAGGAACATGAGGTGAGGGGGGAGGGGAAAGGGGCGAGAGGGAGAAAGGGGTCAGGGAGAGAAGGGGCAGTGGTGGTGCACGCCTTTAATCCCAGCACTTGGGAGGCAGAGGCAGGTGGATTTCTGAGTTCGAGGCCAGCCCCTTCCTCCCTTCACAGGCAGTTAGAACCGGCTAGAATAAAGCACGGAGGTAGCTGTGGAGTGAGAACCTGTAAAGTGTCTGGAGGCGCCATCCTCCAGGGCAGTCCCTAGACCACCCACTCACACCTGTTGCCTCCTTTAACCGCTGGGCCCAGGTGTCTTTGGGTAGACGTGGAAGGGCCAGGAGATGCCTAGCTCTTGCTGCTTCCTCTCAGTCCATCAACATCTCAGGGGAACCAGGCTGGAGTGAGTTGGGAAAGGACCATAAAAGGCCTGGTTTTTCACCTGTGGGTCAGGAGTCCCACCCCTTCTCTCACCCCTCCCTCCCTCTGTGAGACCCTGTCTCTTGCTGTAGCACAGGCTGTCCTAGAACTCATTGTGTTTCCCAAGATGGCCTCCAGAGCGCAGGATTATGGGTATGAGCCATGCTTGGCTGGCTCCTTTACTTTCTTATTTATTTCACATACTGAGTATAAAACCTAAATCCTCATTCTTATGAACCAACCACTCCCTCCCCCACCCTCCTCCTCCTCCTCCTCCTCCTCCTCCTCCTCCTCCTCCTCCTCCTCCTCCTCTTCTTCTTCTTCTTCTTCTTCTTCTTCTTCTTCTTCTTCTTCTTTTTGAGGTAGGGTCTTAAGTAGCCCAGGATGACCTTTATCCCTACTTGTACTCCTGAGTGTTGGATTGGAGGCCTGCACCACCACACCCAGTTTTAGACAATGCTGCTAACCTGGGGCTTTGTGCAGGTTAGACAAGAACTCTACCAGCTGAGCCACATCCTGCCACAATTTTTTTCTAACCCACCCCTAGTCTCTTCCCCCGTCTGTGTCTTTAATCTGCAACAGGCCGGACTCGGCCAGTGCTGAGGACAAGCGAAGAGTCAGAATGATCTGAAAATGCTGAACTTGGGTTCTAATCCTGACTCCACCTAGAAAAGCCTAGCAACCTGGAACCAGTTCCTTTCTGGCATCAGATCTGGATAATTTCCTGCCCCACTGCTTGTCTAGGCCTCATCTCCTGTTCGCAGTCACAAAGATGCAGTTACCCAACCTTGAAGTACACTTAGCCACACCCTCCCTATGAGGCAGAGCTGGGGATACAGTTCCCCAGTCAGCCAGACCCACCTTGGTGTCCACAGAGACTCGAGTCCAGAGGGACTTGACACATGGCAGCAGCCCTATAAACATCTCCTCTGGTTCCTCCAACCAACACATACAGTCAGTCTACAGTCACTGAGACTCAGAAAGGTTAAGTGAGTTGCCCAAAGTCACACAGCAAGTAAATGCCTTAACATTGGCTCTAGTTCTTCTATTCAACTTTTTCCACTTGACCCAGAATGCCTAAATATGGTACTGGAGGGGCAAGGAAAGGGGGCTCATCAGACAGGAAGCCAGAACAGCAGGGGGACACAGGAAGAAATGGCTGGGGAGTCACTGTGGGCACAAAGGTCAAAGAAGAACTAGTAAAGATTTTCTCCACCTTCATCCAGTGAACCACAGAGGTGGTGAAAGACTCAGAGCTAACCATGTCTGGGTAGAATTCCAACATCACCACTTTCCAACTAGGAAACTGGCCAGCAAACAATGATATGGCCTATGCCCAAGCCTTCAGTCCAGGGGCGTGAGACTGGCTAGACCTTCCCAGAAAATGGTGAGGTTGCTGTTGTTAATTGCTATGCTCAGGGCCCTGGAAATCAGCCTTGTCCTGAGGAGCCCTGGCCAGGAAGCTCCATAGGTGCATGAATACATGCATATGGCACGCGCACACACACACACACACACACACACACACACACACACACACACACAAATACACTTAACATTAGCAGTATGTAAGTGCAAAAAGAAACAAATCGCTGGGCATATTGTCACACGCCTTTAATCTCAGCATCTGGGAGGCAGAGGCAGGTAGATCTCTGAATTTGGGACAAGTCTGGTCCACGAAGTGTGTTCCAAGGCAGCTGGGGCTACACAGAGAAACTCTGTCTCAAAGAAACAAGAGAAGAAGAGGCCGAGGTGGAGGACGAGAAGGAGGAGGAGGAAGAAGAGGAGGAGGAGGAGGCGGCGGCAACCAAACAGCTGTTAAACTCGAGGTTCAGCTTTGGGTTAGGAGGAAGAGGTATAGGAGGAGGAAGGAGAGGAAGGAGGAGGAGGAAAGGGGAGGAAGAAGAGGAGAAGGAGGAGGAAGAGGAGGAGGCAGTGGTGGCTAGGGAATGTCCTCCCCACCCACTGAGGAACTCATTTCCTGAAGTCCCCATCTCTCTACCAAAAGATAAAGGGACAAGGGGCTTACCATTTGCAATGGGGAAAGGAGCATTTAATTGATTAGATCACAGGATGCTGTTGAGCTTGAGGTTCATCTTTAGATTAGGTCTATCCTGAATCATACATGACACAGATTAATTTAAAAAATTTACTCATCAGACATTCAGTTAATTCACATGCAACTGGGCATTCATATCCTCGTTCGTTCATTCATTCATTCATCCTCTCATTCATTCACTTTTTTGTGCTGAGGAAGTAACCCAGGGCCTTGGCAGTGTTAGACAAGCACTCTGCCCCTGGGCTCAAGCCCCTGTCCCCGTCCTGTATTCTATCTGTCAACTCTGAAAGCAGTTACCCAATGAGAACTCACTGCTGTTGTCACGACCTGCTCTCTGGCCATCTGTTTAGGCTGCCATAGTGAAACCTTTTAAACTGAGTCATTTATAAACCACAGTTGGCTACCATCCTGGGGGTGGAAAGACATGGCAGCAGCAGGTTCTGTATCTGATAAGGCCTCCTCCTGCACACATGGTGCCTCTCACAGGTGCCACCACACACAGCAGAAGGGGCCAGGGGCTCACCAGTCCCCCCAGGCTCTTGTATAGGGCATCAATCCCAAAGGTCACACACTGGGGACTAAGTTTTATATATAAATTTGGAGGCCAAGGATACCCAACGCCAGCGCATTCTCAAAAATATACATTTGTTTTTACGTGTATCTGTGAGTGCAAACATGTATGTATGTGTCCCAGGCATCATGTGTGTGCCTGGTGTCCTCAGAGACCAGAAGAAGGCCTGAAACTGGAGTTACAAGCGGTGTGTGCTACCATGTGAGGGCTGGAAATAGAACCTGAGTCCTCTGTGAGAGCAGGCAGGACTCTTAACCACTGAGCCGTCTCTCCAGCCCCTCACAGATGGGGGGAGGTGGGCGGGAATACAGTAGAGAATGGTGTGACTGACAAGCTTACTGGTGTCAGAAAGGAGAGAGAAAGGCCCAGGTAGGCTGTGTCTGAAGAGGGGACCTAAGCCGAGATACAGGAGGAATGGAGGATGCTCTACCCATGACCTCCCATTCGCCTTCTGAATTTTGAACCATGTGAATGTGAATACTTATTTCATCCAGGCTAAATAAATAAATAAATAAATAAATAAATAAATAAATATAGCCCAGCAGTTTTATCCTGACCCGACTCCCCTCCCCCAACCTCAGCATTCTAGAAATACTCCGGCGTTTTTCTCTTATTCTTATCAGAATTCCTGGAGGCTGCTGACTCCTGACTCAGCCTGTCTGCAGCTGCCCCATGCTCTGCAGGGATGCGGTGAGTCACAGCCACCCTAGCCTCCAGCTCTCTGCCATGTGCAGATCTCCCCTTTCCTGCTGGCCTTGGACTGCCACTCAAAAGAATCCAATCCCCATGTATTGGGTGTGCCAGGCTCTGAGCTGGGAGCAATGAAAACAGCAGCCTCATTGTCTGAAAGGGAGGCTCACTAAACCAAGGAGACAAGGGGGCCCCCTTGCCAGGAGGAGGATTTGGGAAGGCTTCCTGGAGAGGGTGGCATGTAGGCTGAGCCCAGAACAGAGATCCAGGCAGAGGGATCATCAAGAACAAAGGAGATGAGAGGAAGTGGGCTGGAGGTATAATGTGGTCTGGTCCTGGAGAGAAAAGGCTGAGAAGTATATTCTAACTAGTTCACACTGAGGTCTTCTTGAAGTATCTTGCTGTCTCTGTGATGGCTGGGGCTTGAATTAACAGTGTCTGCCTCTCCTGAGGAAAAAGCACTCTCCTGAGCAAAGTAGGGTTCCCAGGCACCATCTGTACAGTGAGTGTGAAGCCCAGGGCTATAGGCAGAACCGGAGCAGAACACTTAACGATCATGCAGGTGAAATACAGCCCTGCATCGGACATAACTACAGTGGATGTACCTCAGAGTGGGGTCTGAGAGACAGGCAGGGCTACAGGGCATCAGGACACCAGGGCATAAAGCTTAGCATCTTTTTTTGTTTTTTGTTTTTTTCTTTATTTTACTTATTTTATGTATATAAGTGATCTATCTACACCTGCATACCAGAAGAAAGTATCAGATCATATTATAGATGGCTGTGGGTCACCATGTGGTTGCTAAGAATCAAACTCAGGACCCCTGGAAGAGCAGACACGGAGCCATTTCTCTAGCCCCCCACATCTTTTTCTCTTTATTCCCCTTTTCTTTTCCTTTCCTTTCTTCTTTCTTTCTTAATTTCTTTCTTTTTTAGATTAGATTTTGCTACACGGTCTAGGTTGTCCTGAAACTTGGTATGTAGACCAGGCTGGCCTTGAACCCTGATTTTCTAGGTAAGGCTTCAGGCCCAGAGAGGACCAGAGAATTGTGTAAGACTCAGGGTCAGGTGCAGCCAATCAGAGACAAAGGCAGAGCTGGACCCCAAGCCCTAACCTCCCAGCTCTGGGCTCTGCACAGCCCTCACTGCCTCCTATAAGACCAGTAACTCCAAGCTGAGCCCACAAAGGTCTTGCCATCTCTATGATCTCATTCTGCCAAACATGTGAGAAGTCCACAGCCCCTCCCCCAGGAGGTTCACATTTCCCCTGGACAGCTCTGACAAGATGCTGAAATCCTTCCTCCAGCTCTCTTCCTTCCTGTTTCCCAGGAACAAGTCCTAAAAAGGAACAGGTAACTCCCACTCCTAGTCGCTATCAGTCATTTGTATTTGAGTGTGAATTAGCTATTAGACTCTAAAAGATTGCCAGCTGCATGCTCAGCCCTGCCCCAAACTACACAGGACAGGTGAGGAGGGAGCGATCCCAGGGCTTGAGTTAAGCCCTGGAAGCGCCTGGGTGGGGCTGCCTCTGCAGCAGCTGGCCCTGGGTCCTGTGTCCAGGTGGCAGTGGGATGGGAGGGGCCCAGGTGGATCCTGGCTCATGTTGGAAGAGCACAAATTCTGCCTGAGTTGTTACCCACATGCCAGCTTCTTACCTGTGTAACCTTGGTCAGTCTCCCCACTCCAGGTCTCACAACCCCCCCTCACTAGCTGCTTTGTGGCTCAAACACTGCAGGGACAACAGTGACAACTGTTGAATGACAACTCCTGAGTGTAAGAGGATCTCTGAAAAAACTGGGAGGTATGGGGTCTCACGGAGCCTGGAACACTGAGCACAAAACTCACCAGGAAATGAGCACGCATGTGTGCGCAAGCACCCACACCCACAACCACGATTACCCCCAATCACCACAGCCACACAGAGGGTGTCAAAGAAAAAGAAGTGGCAAGAAGGGCCCAGGGACTCCCAAGCTCCTCTCTAGCATCCATGCCCATGACTACCAAAATCTCCCATGAAGCTCAGCATCCAGGGACTCGGGCTTCATATCTTAGAGGATAGATTGAGTGCTTGTCTGGAGCTCAGGAAACTGGGTTAGATTCTCAGCACTGTATGATGACACACACTTGGGAGGTGGAGGCAAGAGGATCAAGAATTCAAAGTTGGAGCTGGAGAGATGGCTCAGAGGTTAAGAGCACTGACTGCTCTTCTGGAGGTCCTGAGTTCAATTCCCAGCAACCACATGGTGGCTCACAACCATCTGTAATGGGATCTGATGCCCTCTTCTGGTGTGTCTGAAGACAGCAACAGTGTAACTCATACATAAAATAAATACATCTTTAAAAAATAAAAAAAAAAAAAAAATTCAAAGTCATCTTTGGTGATAGGCCAGCCTAGGCTCTAAGTGCTGTGCCCAGGCCTATCCCGGTTCACTACTTCTTCTTCTTCTTCTTCTTCTTCTTCTTCTTCTTCTTCTTCTTCT
>JADRCH010000803.1:146756-194767 GCA_019843965.1 Rhynchomys soricoides
ACAGAGAAACCCTGTCTTGAAAAACCAAAAACAAACAAACAAACAAACAAACAGAGACAAGGGAGGAGAAGGACTATGATTTTGAAGCCAGCACTCAAGGCCAGCAAGGTTCAAAACACATTGCTGGCCTGCTGGCGGCCTCAGGGAATCTTGTCTAGCTATTCTGTGTTCAGAATTCTCAGAATTTGGAAGGTGAATGAGAGACTGTGTGAACTGCTGTGACTGGTATGTGGCAGATACTCTGTAACTGTGTTGCCTGGATCTGTTCACTCAATTTGGAACCATGTGAAGTGCTTTGTCTGTGGTCTCTGAAGGTGCCTCTCAGGGACCCGAGGCCAGTGTACTCACTGCCTGGTGTCTCTTAAAAGACCCTCAGGCTCAGACACTGAAAAGATTCCCTGGGATTCTCAGGTCCTTCCTGCCAAGGCTTCACAGAGCTGACCAGCTATGATCCTTGGCCTGCTCTTTCTTCTAGAAAGACTGTCATGTCTGCGTGGGCTCTTTTGATTGAGCACAGTGAGGTGGAAGTGTGGGAAGGGATTTATCTGCCCTGCCTGCTGGAAGGAAGGAAGAAGGGCTTGATGTCTACATTCAGCAGCCTGGGAAAGCTTCTTCCTAGCCTGAAGCTTTCTGTACCTTGGGTAGTGCATCCTAAAAGAGGTGCTTGGAGCCGGGCAGTGGTGGCGCACGCCTTTAATCCCAGCACTCGGGGGGGGGGGGGGCAGAGGCAGGTGGATTTCTGAGTTCGAGGCCAGCCTGGTCTTCAGAGTGAGTTCCAGGACAGCCAGGGCTACACAGAGAAACCCTGTCTCGAAAAACCAAAAAAAGAAAAAAAGAAAAAGAGGTGCTGAGAGCAGTGGTCACAACCTATGAGTCGTGACCCCTTTGGGAGGTCAAACAACCCTTTCACGGGGGTCTCATATCATCCATCCTGCATATCAGATGTTTGCATTATGATTCATCCCCATAGCAAAAATAAGTTATGAAGTAGCAAAGAAAATAACTTTATGGTTGGGGGTCCCCACAACATGAGGAACTATATATTAAAGGGTCGCAGCATTGGGAAAGTTGAGAATCACTACTTTAGTGCTTTAGGACTAGAAGTGTCTTGTGAGTCTTTTCAGGATGTAACAAGACACCATAATACCCATCGTCTTCTATCTGCGTCTCTTGAGATTTTTCAGTCGCTGGGAAAGGGAATCCGTTGCCGTGGGTCACAGGCCTGTGCTGGATAGGAGGGGAAGTCCCATCGTAAATAAATAGAACAGGGAGGGAAGAGGAGGGTTGATTGCTGCAACAGACTGAGTGTTTTTGTCTTCTCAAAAACCATATGTTGAAATCCTGTGTCGCTCACATGGCATTCATACATGGGACCTTAGGGTTAGGTCATGAGAACGGTAGGGTTAGTGATTTCCTAAAAACATGTAACTTATTTTTATTTTACATACATTGGTGTGTGTAGGAAATGTGTGAGGGTGTCAGATCCCTGGAATTAGAGTTACAGACAGGCTTGGAGAGATGGTTCAGCAGTTAAGAGCACTGACTGCTCTTCCAGAGGTCCTGAGTTCAATTCCCAGCAACCACATGGTGGCTCACAACCATCTGTAATGGGATCTGATGCCCTCTTCTGGTGTGTCTGAAGACAGCTACAGTGGACTCATATACATAAAATCAATCAATCAATCAATCTTAGAGTTACAGACAGGTGTGGGAATTGAACCTAGGTCCTCTGGAAGAACAGCCAGCACAGTTAGCCACTGAACTATCTCTCTAGCCCCAGGATTAGTGATCTTAAAAGACATGTGAGAATGCTCCCCTCCCTTCTACCATGTGGACACAGTGAGAAGACCCCTGTCTAGGGAGGAAAGGGCCCTCCTCAGACACAGGGTCTGCTGGCACCTTAACCTCACACTTCCAGCTCCCAGAACTGTGAACTCTGAGACATGAGCGCTCCTTTTGTTGGAAGCCACCCAGGCTCTGGGAACTTGTGACAGCAGCTTGAATGCTCTAAAACAGTTCCTTAGCAAGAGGCTGCCTTGATCTAAAGAGGACCTGGCCTGATGGCTCAGCCAGAAGCCTGGCGACCTAAGTTCCATCCAGGAAACACATGGTGGAAGGGAAGTAAGGACTCCCCCAGGTTGTCCCCTAACCTCTATGTGTGCTGTGGCTTGGGGTACATGCTCTCTGTAAAGCAATATGTGCAAAACAAAACAAGAAAAGGCTGGAGATACCCAGGAAACGCAAGCAAAAGATCCTTCTGTGGACTCTGCCAGGACCCTAATTCAGATTCCACCAAAACTCTTTCTCAGCCTCCCTTTCCTTCTCCGTCCCCTCTCTCCCTCTCTCAAACAGAAACTGTGTGCTAGGCCTGGAAGCCAGAGTCAGAGCCCAGTGAGTCTGAGGCACTATTGCTCACCCAGAGCAGACATTGCCAATCAATCACAGAACACTTCCCTTAGGGCCTGGGTTCAGCTTCATCTTGTCTTCACAGAGCTCCAGGCAGCCAGTTCTCACCAACTGGAGTTGGCCCAAATATGGAAACATGGCCAGCATGGTCTTCCCATGATGATTCTTTAATGTTTTAAAAACAGAAAAATTCCCCTTTGCTTTCCCCGGGGAATGTTCTCTGCATAAGTGGTTTGGGTGCTTGACCCTGGCCAGCTGCTGAGTCAACATGTTGGGGGAGTTTGAATAACCCAGAAGGGCTCCATGTGAGTCCCACCTCCCTCCCCTCCTGAGACGGGATCCTGCACAAGGTGCTTATGGCTGCTGCAGTCAATCAGCGCATGCTTAGAGGCTTTAAAACCATCAGGGCAGGCTTTTGCCTAGTATGCCCAAAGCCTGGGCTTCAAAGTAGAGGAGAGAGACAGAGACAGACAGAGAGACAGAGAGACAGAGACAGACAGAGAGACACACACAGAGAGAGAGAGAGCATAGTGGGGATGATAGGGAGCCAGACAGACAGACAGAAAAGAAGGAAGGAAGGAAGTCAGGTAGGCTGGCTAGCGAGATGGCTCAGCAAGCCTGACAACCTGACTTTGATCCCTAAAACCCACATAGTGAAAGGAGAGACCCAGCTCCTTCAAGCTGTCCTTTAACCACACACCTGACCTCAAATAAATAAGTGTACATTATAAAAAGGGGGGTGGGGAGAAAAGCCTGGCCAGGTGTGGTAGCAAACACCTCTAATTCCAGCACTCAGGAAGCTGAGGCAGGAGGATTGCCATGTGTTCAAGGGCACCCTGGCCTACATCCCCAGCCCTAGACATTCACATGGAAGACAGAATGCCCTAAGAGACCAAGGAACCAGGAAGGCTGGGCGGTGGGGGTGGGGATGGAGGAAGCAGGCGTCTCTGCTTGGATTGCAGGCCCTATCTAGTGTCTACAGAAAAAAGAAAAAAAAACCCTGGAACTCCGAATCCCGAGGCCCCAGGGAAGCAGGCACTTCCTGAGAAGCAGCAAGTTCCCACAGGTTCTATCTTCCTCCTGTTGTCTGCACCCTCACCCCCACCTCTTCTCACCCCCACTCCTATCTCACCCCTCCCACCCCACCTGGGAAGTGAAGTCTGGCATAGCTTAGAACCAGAAGGGTTCCAGGACACACAGCCACACCTGCTTCTCCATCCCATGCAGGGCATGGAGAGAGGCTATCTCAGGGTGCTGGCCTCCGAGGCTGGTGAGCACATGGCATAGCCTCTCCCAGATGGATTATGTCCTGAAGCCCTTTCCTTGGCCACCCCCACACCCATGCCATTTTCCTCGGAGCAAGAACCCAGACCCACACAAAGTGGAGTAGGAGAGTGGAGCTACACCTGAGACTCCTCTGCACTCTGAGACAAACTCCTATGAGAATGAGGTGATTTCTTCCTCTCTCTGGACTAAAGGATCTTTGGGCTGACCTCAGACTCCAGACAGAAGGAAAAATTGAACAGAGGCTTGGATTGGGGTGAGGGGCCGGAGTCTGACCCCTGTGTGCAGCCCGTGTGAGCCAGACGTCAGGCCTGGAGGCAAGGTGGCTGGTGTAGGCAAGGATCTGGCCTGAGGAGAGGACTTTCTTCCCTTCCACCCCACCCTCACTGGGCTGGCGGCTGACAGAACGGCTTGTCTCAAGAGCAACAAGTGTTTTGGCTTTGTTTTCGTTCCTTCTTTCTTTTTTTTTCGGAGACAAGGTTTTTCTGTGTAGCTCTGGCTGTCTAGCTTTGTAGATCATGCTAAGCTCGAACTCACAAAGATCCATTTGCCTCTGCCTCCCCAGTGCTGGGATTAAATTTAGGTGCTCACTGATGTGTTTGTAAAATGATAAAGATATATGTTCTATGGATGTGCTGGAGGAGGTGTGGGGCGAGGGAGGTGTGGGGGAGGGGTGCCTCAGCGGGCCCATGCCGAGGCATCCCTTCCCCCTGAGGGACCAGCCACACGCGAAGGTATAGTATAGAATAGAGTTTATTCAGGGCCTGGGGAAGGGAACTAAGAGGGCAGTAGAGGTAGAGAAAGGCAGAGAGAGGGAGAGAGAAGATAAGTGGAGAGGTGGAGGCCGGCCATGGCCACGTGGAGAGAGGGGGGTAGGGAATGGGGAGAGGTAAGAGATAAGAGATAGAGTGGCAAGCAGGCCCTTTTATAGTGGGCCAGGCCCACCTGGCTGTTGCCAGGCAACTGTGGGGTGGAGTTTAGACTGAATGCTAACACCACCACACCAAGCCTGCAACAAGTGTTTTTAACCACGGAGCCATCTCTGCAGTCCCAAAGTTTTGTTTTTGTTTTGTTTTTAAGATTTATTTATTTTTTTGTATGTGAGTACACTGTAGCCGTCTTCAGACACACCAGAAGAGGGCATCAGATCCCATTACTGATAGTTATGAGCTACCATGTGGTTGCCGGGAATTGAATTTAGGACCTCTGGAAGAGCAGTCATAACCACTGGGCCATCTCTCCAGCCCTGACTTTTCTCTTTCTAAAGAATGTATGCTTAAATCACAGTCTATTTGTCTTTCTTTTATTTGTTCTCTCATTATTATTGTTGTTGTTAATTTATTTTATTTTGGTTTTTCAAGACAGGTTCTCTGTGTAACAGTTCTGGTTATCCTGGAACTCACAGAGATCCCTCTGCCTCTGCCTCCTGAGTGTCAGGATTAAAGGTGTGGGCCACCAAGTCTGTAGAATCCTATTTTGGTGCTTTAAATTTTGAGACAGGGTCTCATTATATAGCCCAGGCTGGCCTCAAACTCACAGAGAACCTCTGCCTCCTGAATGTTCAAGTCTTATTTTTCAGCCAAGGCGATCCTGAAACTCACTATGTACCTCAGGCTGACCTCAAACGCAATCCTCTTGCCTCAGCCTCACAATACAGGAGTTATAGACCATGTCATCACACTTGAATCAAGTAAGTTATTTTATTTACTTTTAAAGACAGGATTTTATTTAGCCTAGGCTAGACTCTCTGACTTATGTAGCTGAAGATGACCTTACATTTCTGATCCTCCTGCCTCCACCTCCCTGAGTTCTAGGGTTCCAGGCATGTGCCACCATCCCTATTTTACTCAGGGCTGGGAAATGAGCCTATGGCTTGGTGCATACTTGGCACTCTACCAGCTACATTTTCCATCTCCAAAGCCTGGGTTTTTTTTGTTTTTTGTTTTTAAAGATTACGTTTTTTGTTTGTTTTGCACATGGGCGTGCATTCATGTGCAAGAACCCACGTAGGAAGCTCACAGAACAGCTTGTAGGAGTCAGCTCTCTTCTTTCACCATATGGGTCCAGGGGATGGTCATGAGGCCTGACACTTGGTCCCTAACTGCTGATCCCTCTCACTGGCCCCTCAAGTTAGTTAATCATGATGGTGAGAGGACAGAAAAGCCCGGCATGCACTGGGGCAGTAGGAGTGAACGGATGAAACTCATTTTAACGTTATGGCCTGTGCCAGATTGTGAGGCAATGCGTTTCTTACTCTCGGTCACTGTCAAAACCCTGAACAGTCACTGCCTTAGATCCGCAGGACAAAGGGAGCCTGCTCCAGAGGCCTTCTCACTTGGCTGCAGCCCTCCTTCCTCCTTCCTCATGCCTGACTGCCTGCTCACGTGCGGCCCACGCAGCTGCACACATTTATGCCTGTTTATTTCAAAATTCCCCTCTTGGCCTGAGGGCACCCTTTCCTTCACCCAGGGAGACCTACCAAATGTCCCCAAACAAGGCAATCTGCCACAGCACAGGGCTCCCCTATATAACTATTAGCTGGTCCAGGGCAGGACCTGACAGGAGGAGCTGGCTGGCTCTGATGTAGAGATCCAGGAAGAGATCAAATTGATTGGAGCAGTGGGAGGGGACTGGCTGCCTTTTTGTTTGTTTGTTTTCAAGCAGGTCTTGTCAGTAGTCCTGGATAGCCTGGTACTCATTATGTAGCCCAAAATGACTCCAAACTCTTGGTAATCCTCCTGCCTCTACCTCTCAGCTTTGGTTGTACCCTTACCGTTCATGTCATTATGTGCGCATGTGGATGGGTATGTGTTGGGGACCAATCCAGGGATTTTATGCATGCCGACGTAGGGGTCCTACAACTGAGCTTCACCCACTTAGCTATTTTCTGTTTCTGTTTTTAATTCTTTTTCTTTTTTCTTTTCTTTTTCTTTTTCTTTTTTCCAAGACAGGGTTTCTCTGTGTAGCCCTGGCTGTCCTGGAACTCACTTTGTAGACCAGGCTGGTCTTGAACTCAGAAATCCGCCTGCCTCTGCCTCCTGAGTGCTGGGATTAAAGGCGTGCGCACCACCACTGCCAGGCCTCCAGTTCTGTTTTAAGTCTCACTCTACTGTAACTTTCACAAGGGCCTGGACTATGGCTCCTGACCTTCTCACCACTGTAAACCTGAGAGTTCTTGGGTGGTCTCCTGGCGCCTTCAACATGTATCGGGTGAATATTCAAGGAAACTGCAAAGGGCTAGCCTGGGAGGAAAGGGTCCTGGATGCAGCACACAGGTTGGAGAGAACACTCAGTGGGTTTAAGACTTTGAAGCCTTCCATCCTCAGGACCCATATGATGGAAAGAAAGAACTGATTCCTGCAAGTTATCACACACTGTCCATACAGTTTAAAACAATGCAGCAGAGGGGTCTGGGCCTGGCATGCCACAGATGGCAACCGTGCCCTGGGAAGAGCATGGTTTTTCTCCTGCAGGGGCTGGGGCCGTGGGAGGACTTCAATGGTGCAAGACACAGGGTAGTCAGGTTCCTAGTTTTCAGAATTCCTCAGATTCTGGATGCCCAGGGACCAGGTGGGCGGTGGGAAGCAAGGCTGCCACACCCAGAGGTCCAGAGGCAGCTGAGAGGAGTGTGCTGATGTGCCAGCATCTGTGTGTAGCAGGTGTGCCCCACCGAGGCAGTGCCAGGTTCCAGATGCTCTTCCCTCCTCACCATGGAAGGGGAGGGATGAGGTGCCCGTTTGTTCTCTCAGCAGGTGTGATGACTTGTAGCTACAGGAGGTGCACATAGCAAGCCTGAAGGTCATCAGCAAGCTTCCGGGTGTGCCCTTGCGATCTCAGCTTCCTCTTCCTCCTCTTCTTTACTCTCCTGTGTGTGTGTGTGTGGGGGGGGAGATAGACGGAGAGGAGAAACAGAGCCAAGTGTGTCTGTACTGTAGCTCCAGTACTTTGGAGGTGGAAAGGATCAGGAATTCAGAACTCCTACATGGCATATCCCAGGCCGGGCTACAGACACTGAGTACCTTTCTCAAAATAACAAAAAAGGAGCATTACATCATAAATGGACCTATCTCCATCTCCTGTCCCAAGGCTTCTAGTTTGAGCCTTATTTACTTTTTTTTTTTTGGTTTTTCGAGATAGGTTTCTCTGCATAGCCCTGGCGGTCCTGGAACTCACTCTGTAGACCAGGCTGGCCTCGAACTCAGGAATCCACCTGCCTCTGCCTCCCAAGTGCTGGGATTAAAGGCGTGTGCCACCACTGCCCGGCGAGCCTTATTTACTTAAAAGGAGAGATTACTAATAAGAGCTGTACTTAGCCCTAGTCTTAAGTTTTTCTCCTCGACCTTATTTAGGATCGATATGGAGCCGGGGTCTGGAGAGATGGCTCAGCGATTAAGAGCACTGGCTGTTCTTGCAGAGGACCGGAGTTCAGTTCCCAGCATTCATATGATGGCTCACAACTGTCAAAACATCCATACATACAAATACAAAATAACGAGGCGAGTTCAACGCCACTAGCAGAAGATCCGCGGGTCAGCCGTACAGAACGCTCTCTGCCCTGGCCCTAGGCTCTCAGGTAGCCCCCAGCATCTACTAAGCCCACTCTGGCCCACTGCTGGTTCTGGTTTTCAGGTCCTGTACAGGGGACACGCTGGCAGGTGCCCAGCGTGCTCCCCCAGGCTCTTAAGGTCTTTAGTGAGACAGGATTTTGCCGCACTTCCCAGCAAGATGTGGTGGAGGCGGGACCTTGAGTAGGAGCCCGACCGCTCGCCTTATATGGGCAGGCACTGCGCTAAAGGGCAGGGCATCCCACCCTGATGGCCCCACACCCATGCCGCGCCCATCCCTGGGGCTCAATCTGCACAGAAATCCGGTGCCTGCCTTCTTCAGGCCAGGCTAAGTGAGGTGCTGGCTGACTTTTCGACTTTACCTTCATTTCTCACTAGCGGTGGAAGTTACTAGACAGCAGGGGCAGGAGAGAGCTAATCTGCACGGTCAGAGCGAACTGTCCCTAACCCAGTCTGCCCTAGATTGAGCCCAGGACCTTGCTCCATCAGAAGTGTGTGGTTAATTTGGTCCTTTTTTCTTTTTCTTTTCTTTTCTCTTCTTTTTTTTTTTGGTTTCTCGAGACAGTGTGGCCCTGGCTATCCTGGAACTCACTCTGTAGACCAGGCTGGCCTCGAACTCAGAAATCCGCCTGCCTCTGCCTCCCGAGTGCTGGGATTAAAAGCGTGCGCCAGCACTGCCCGGCCTTTTATTCTTTTCTTTTTTCTTTCTTTTTTGTTAATTTGGTCCTTTTCGGGCACATCAGTCATAGGGGAAGTCCACCCCGAGGCTATCTGGTTACTGGTCACCTTATTTATTGCCTTCTCCCTTCAAGCTTTCCTTGAAAATCCAGGTCTTGGTTTGATTGATTCTCTGCTGCCCCAACTCTTCTCCTTGAAGTCCTTCACATCCCTGAGCACAGGGTACAGGCCTAAGCGTCTTTTTTTTTTTTTTCTTCTTTTTTAGTTAGGGTTTCTTTGTGTAGCCCTGATTGTCCTAGAACTCACTCTACAGACCAGGCTGGCCTTGAACTCAGAGATTATAGGCTTAGACAATCTCTCTCTCTCTCTCTCTCTCTCTCTCTCTCTCTCTCTCTGGGTTTTGCTTGCTTGTTTGTTTTTTGAGACAGGGTCTCACTAGGTAGCTCTGGCTATCATGGATACGTCTGGAAATCATAGAGCTACATGCCTCTGCTTCCAGAGTGCTAGATTAAAGGCACATGCCAACATGCTATAGACCCTTCAAACTTGCTGTTTCGTTTGTACATGGTGTTCTCTGTCAGTCTATGTACTGCTGTCCCCTGACTCCCCGAAAGGCTGCTGCTCTCTTGCACACATCCACACTCCACACTCACTCATCCCTCAATACCCTCTTCCTGACTTTTCTACACACTAACCTTTCTTTCTTTCTTTCTTTCTTTCTTTCTTTCTTTCTTTCTTTCTTTCTCTTTTTAAGATTTATTTATTTATTGTTACACTGTAGCTGTCTTCAGACACTTTTGTTTTTCTTCCTTCTCTGGCCCTGCTGCTGTAGGTGTCTTCAGACACACCAGTAGAGGGCATCAGAACTCATTACAGATGGTTGTGAGCCACCATGTGGTTGCTGGGATTTGAACTCAGGACCTTCAGAAGAACAGTCAGTGCTCTTAACCATTGAGCCATCTCTCCAGACCCTATCTAACCTTTTTTTGATCAAGCATTTGAGTTTTAGACATACTATGTGTCTTCCCAGGGCCGGTTAGCCTCTGCTTGGGCAAGCTGGTGGTCAGTGGAGTTTTTGAGACGCTCTTTCTGACTCAATCACTCATCTGACCCAATCCCCCACCCCAACCTTAGCTGAGCCTGGGCCTGTTCTGTCTGCTGTTGAGTAGGAGTTGGTCTCTGAGGGCCTCCTGCCCAGAAGGTCATGACCAATCATCTGGGGTGGCTGAGTGCTGGGAAAGGCAGCCTCTGGAGAGGAGCTGGGAGGTTAGGTTCTGCTGAGTGGGGACTAGAGGTCAGTTCACTGCACAGGGCTACGCCTTCCCTAGCTGCTGTTGGTCTGCTACATCCTCCTAGGTCAGGCTGGCCTCTGCTTGTTCCTACAGCCCACGGAGTCCTAGGCAGGGAGGGCCGTGTCTAGCCCTGTAGAGTCCCTACTACTTCCTTTGCTGAGGTGGAGGCTCAGGGCCTAATGATAGATACCCTGTGGTCAGTGGTCAGAGCCAAGTGCTGGTCCAACACTGTGGTTACTAGGCACAGTCCTCCACCTGCAGCTACCTTCAAGTCATTTCTGAGCTGTGTGGAGTTCTATCTGGTCAGGCCAACGCAGCATGGAATGGACAGCCCTGGCTGAGACCTTGGGCTGGACATGGCAGAGAAAAGGACTTGTCCATTAGAAGCAATTTCTTTCCTTCAACATCACTGACTAGGTCAATGAAGAACAACCCTAAGGCTTGAGGCATGAGCTCGGGCCACATCCCGGAATCTCCCTCTTGTTGGATAAACCAGGTAAGGCCCCCACTTCTCTGGGTGTCCAGTCTCTCTCCTGGTCCAATCCTTGAGGCTCCCTTCCCCAGCACGGGGCCACAGGGGTCCAGTGAGATATGTCACCTGGATTTATCACTGTGCCCCCTCAATGCCTAGCCCTGGGCAGAGAGGGACATGACAGGTGCTCAGGGTACAGTTGCAAGCAGCCTACTGAATGGAGCTGGTGGCTTAGGAAGTGACCTTGCACTGATTCAGTCCAAGGCTCCCAGGGTCAGTACCACTGACATATTGAAAATGAGCCTTCTCAGCTTTCCCCCCAGAACCCGACCTGGGCCAGAGCATACAACAAATGTCACTCGAACTCAGGCTCCCAGGAACAGCAGAATTGGAGCCTGGAGCTTTCTAGGGCATAGGTGAATGGGGGGTGGGGGGGTGGGGGGAGGTAAAGGGACAAGCTGAGCCACACCTGGAAGACATTCTTTTTGCTCACCCTCCCCACCCCCAAAGCAAACTGGCAGGTGGGAGGTGCAGGCGGAGGCCAGCTCCTCTGGTGTCAGCTTAGAGACACTTCCATGTTTTGAGGGCAATAACAGCTCCCTTTACCCTGGAAATCCTGGTCTATAAAAAAATCTAAAAGCTATGTCCGGGCATGTTTGTTTCAACCTTGTTTATAGTGGAAAAGCAATTAACTGAAAAATACCTGACTACCCCACAAGAGAGCCAAGGTCAACCGGGCTGACTGACTTCCCTCTGAGAAGGACAGACACACTGAGGGGTGGGGTGGCTGCAGGCCGGAAAGTTCTGGGCTGAGGTAAGGCCATTGGGTTGTAGCTGGTTAGTGACATTAGGGATGAGGAGAGCCGTGGTGGTGGTGTCAGTGTCAGAAGGGTGGATATGAATCCTCTGGCCCTTCCAGCTGTGTTCTCTGGGGCTGCACAACCTCAAGGCTGGTTATCTCCAGGCATAAAGGTTAAGTGGTTAACTGGTTAACTGGTCACAGGACCAACCTCCTGGCTTGTGTGAGCAATGTGCCACATGGAGAGCATTAGAATGGCCCTGGCCCCTGCATTGAGTCCCTTTCTTGTTAAACTATGTAACATGAGCCAGAAGAGGAACTGTGCACCCTTCAAGTTCACCAGTTGAAGCCCTGTCCCCTGTACTTTAGAACTGACCGGACTCATAGACAGGTCCTTTGTAGAAACAATTATATTAAAATGAGGCTATTAAGATGGCCCTAATCTGTTTCTGACCCAGGTCCTTATAAGAAGAAATCTGGCCTGGCAGGTGTGTGACACTCACTTCCAATCCCAACACTAAAGAGGCAGAGGCAGGAGGATCATGATTACAGGCTGGGCCTGGGCTACACAGTGAGACTGTCAGTGAATAAAACAAGAGGTGTGTGAAGTGGTTCTGTACCTGTAACCTCAGCACTCCTGAGGTAGAGGCAGGAGGATTACTGCAAGTTTGAAACTAGCACCAGCTCAAATGAGACCAGTCCCAAAAAGCCAAAAGAGGGTATTGGAGTTCCCTTAGTGGCTAGGAGTGGCTCACCATCATGAGGACCAGAGTTCTGATCCCGGCATCCATGTACTAAGTTGGGTGTCCAACACAGGCCTGTAACCCCAGTTTTGGGTGGGTCAGAGTCAGAGAGATCAGTCACTAGGGGTTTCTTACGTCTGGGCTAGCCCAGAAAATGGAAGCTCTAAATTCAGAGAGACATGGTCTCCATGGAGTAAGTATTGGATGATAGAGGCAGATAGCTGATGTTCTCTGCTGGCCTCACACACACGCATAGGTCCATCACCCACATGCTCATGAGTACACACGCGCACACACACATGTGCACGTGCACACACAGAGTAAATAAACAAACAAATCTAGAAAGAAAGAAAGAAAGTTGAGCATGCTTATGCATGCCATTAATTCTAATACTTGGGAAGTTGAGGCAGGAGGATCTCTGTGAGTTCAAGACCTGCCACAAAGCAAGTTCCAGGACAGCTACAAGACCCTGTTTAAAAATATAAATACAAGGGGCTGGAGAGATCGCTCAGTGGTTAAGAGCACTGACTGCTCTTCCAGAGGTCCTGAGTTTAATTCCCAGCAACCACATGGTGGCTCACAACCATCTGTAATGGGATCCGATGCCCTCTTCTGGTGTGTCTGAAGATAGCGACAGCGACAGTGTACAGTCTACTCATACATAAAATAAATAAGTTTTTCTTTTAAAAACAAAAACAAAAGCCCAGAACAAATAAAATACAAAAATGGGAAAAAAAACTTTTTAAAAATAGGGAAGCAGTGGAGGTGTAATTTGCACAGGGGGAAAATCCACATGAAGGCAGCAAGAAAGTGGTCATATACAGGCCAAGGACGCAGACCTCAGAAGCTGCTCCTGGAGAGAACACTGTCCCTCCAGCCAGCCCCGGGCCCCATGTGTGGGGTTTAGCTGTAGTGACTCTAGCACAGGATGATGTAGGACCTCACACCCAGGAGGACAGAACCTTCCACAGGGGCTTACGTATAACTAACTGCGCATGCGCTAACATTCGAATGCAGCAACAACCAGCTCAGGTCAATTGTCGTTGGGAGGAGGGGTTCAGCTCCTTTCAGAGATGGACCACTGATAGTGAGGGAGGGCCTCAAGTAGGGAGCAGGGGAACGGGACTTTGAGGTACTACCTAGCCTGCCTTTTCAGGTAGGACCCCATTTGGCTCCCATTCCTCCTAGGAGCATGGTTCCCTCCCTCCCTCCTTCTCTCCCTCCCTCCTTCCCTTCTCTTTCTTCCTTCCTTTCTTTCTTTCTTGATTTTTCTTTTTTTTCCTTTTTGGTTTTTTCGAGACAGGGTTTCTCTGTGTAGCCCTGGCTGTCCTGGAACTTTGTAGGCAGGCTGGCCTCAAACTCAGATCCTCCTGCCTCTCTCTGCCTTCCAAGTCCTGGGATTAAAGGGGTGCAGCACCACTGTCCCATTTTTCTAGTGTTAGTATGTTTTCTAATTTGCAGCAGGAAGCCCAGGGAGTCACTCACATACCACCTCACCTCCCTGGGTCAAGGTCTCTGCATGTATGAAGTAGGAACAGAAGCTGTGAGCTCAGATGGGCTTGGTAAGATGTAGAGGGGAGGCCTGGACATGTGGGCACCAAGAGACCCATAGGAGGCTGAGGATGGCAGTGGGCCAGAGGAGACAGCCATTTACCAGTGTTTACCCAGTAGGTTGGCAGCAGGTAGGGCCCTGGCCCATCCCCCCCAGACACTCCCACTGGGTGTCAACAAACGAGGTGTGGCAAACTGAACACTCAGGGTGAATTCCACTAAGCATTCTCCAGGGGTGAGGTCACCTCTGGCCCTCCAGGGCTGCTGGAGTCCAGGGCAGGAGGGGGCAGCATCAGAGATCAGGGAGGACTCAAAGCCCAACAGAAGGTCTACGCATGGAGCAGGTTAGACCAGGAAGAGCCAAGGTGGGGAAAGTTTACTTAACTTCTTATCTATCTATCTATCTATCTATCTATCATCTACCTATCATCTATCAATCACCTATCTATCTATCAATCATCTATCCTCTATCATCTATCTGTCTATCTATCTATCTATCATCTTTCTTTTATTTTCCACTATTTTATTTATTTTTAAATACCTAACACGTATTAAGCTCTTGCCGAGTGACTGTTTAAACCTGCTATGCCCCCTAATCCTACCCAAATCCTCAACCAACACTGTCGTGAGCCCCAATTTACAGGGACAGATTTGGGCCACAGCATGGTGAGACCCTTGCCCCACAGGGAAAGCAATCTGTCTGGTGGGTATCTGTAAAATGGCAATAATAACAGTCCCTGTCCTGTTGTTGGAGATTTTTGTGTGGACTGGGTAAGATGACACTGGCCATGTCACTCAGAGGGTGTAGGCCATCGCCAGCACCTCCATTTTTCTGATGCAACACTCATCATCTGACAGTAAACTGGCTGATCTAAGGCTGTGTGCAAGTAGCAGGTAGGAAGGATTTGAGCAGGACCTGATTTCTTCCCGCACGGTGGAGTGACCTGTTGGAGGTGACATCCCTTGGAACAACCATTAGCCTAGACTTCCTGTGTA
The DNA here is from genome assembly GCA_019843965.1 of Rhynchomys soricoides. Taxonomy (NCBI): domain Eukaryota; kingdom Metazoa; phylum Chordata; class Mammalia; order Rodentia; family Muridae; genus Rhynchomys; species Rhynchomys soricoides. Next base: position 161,543 of record JADRCH010000803.1, read on the forward strand.
GCCACACTTTGGCCTGAGGCTTCTGAGACTAGGTTCAGGATTAGGCTAGAAGTTGGTGCCCTAGGCACTGGTGAGGAACCACAGCAGAATGCCTGGAAGCCTTGCTTGCCGCCTAGCATCCTGTCCAGTGAGGACATGGCCCTGACATTGTTCTCTGGACCCTGTCTTCTGAGGGCCCGCCCACAGGTCAAGAATTTCCGCAGTCTGGCCAAAACAGCCTTCACTTTCTGGGAAAGCTGTCCCCTGGTAGCCACGGTGGGGGGTGAGTAGGCCTTGCTCCCCTGGCCAGGCAGAGACTTCTGGTAAGAGCAATTATGGAGATATTGTCAACATCCTCCGAACTTTCCAGGTTCTGGGCCTGGAGGCCGCCTCCATGGAGACACAGTGACCTCCACACTCACCTCTCCTACAGCCAAGGGGCAGAGCACTGTTTTACAGCTGGCAGAAGTCAGGACACTGGGATTCAGTCCTAGTCTATCCCTCCCTATGCACTCAGGTGGGAGGTTGGATGGTACCCGAAAGCCCATGTGCTCCAACACCAGCTCTGGGGTGACATGCAGCCTCCTCTGGGGTCTTTGGAATGCAAACTTCTAGTTGGCACAACCAGTCTCCTTTCAGTACTGAGCATTAGAAGGAACTTACTTACTGGGAATGTGATTCAATGGCAGAGTATGTGCTGGAGTGTGTGTGAGGCTCCAGATCCCATTTACAGACATGCAGTAAAAGAAATCTGCATGTGACCTTCCCAATGTTACCCCAAATTCCTCTGCTAAATGCCAAGGCTCCCGGTGGCTGGCCTTCCCTGTGGAATGCAGTCTCAGCATTTACTGCAGATCCTCTGTGCTCAATCTCCTGTGACTAGGGAGGCTCCTGCCTGCCTGCAGGGTCTAGTTGAGGGATGTAGGTTAAGGTGCTTCCAGCCCCCAGGCCAGCTTCAGCAGGACACCACTGGCAGGCAGCCCATGCAGGGGAGCTTGTGGTCCTTTGTCTCTTAGGCTTCCCAGCTGGTGATAAAGGCCTTTAGTAACATCAAGCATGGTGGTGGATTCTTGTAATTCTAGCACTCAGGAGGCTGAGACAGGAGGACTGTCTTGAGTTCTAGGCTAGTTTGGGCTACGAGATAAGACTCTATCTCCTCAAGTCAGTAAGTAAAGTAAAAATCGACTTGTCTTTCTCCACATTGCAGCTGGTTTGCCCACCCCAGATCCGTAGCCCTGAGGCCCCATGGGGGATCTGAGGCCACGGTGGGACTGCCACAGCCCTGCTGAGGTCAGCACCCAGAATTAGGTAGATCACCTAGAGCATTCTGTGCTCATAGTCAGTGACTCATGGACACATAATCATTGATAGAGGCTGCCAACCTGGGACAGCTGTGTCTCTCGTCCTGGGCTCACCTTGCCTGTGGAAGCACCTTTTAAGGAGGGGGAACTTGGTTCCTGGCCTCTGCCAGGCTCTCTCCATCTCTCTAGGAGTCATACTCCCACCTGGGTTTGTATCTGGCAGTATCTGGGTTTGTATTGTGTCAGTCAGTCAGTTTTTAGATGTGACCTTGGGCAGGTTCATTTCTCTGAACGGGTTCCTTTGCTTATAAGACGGAAATGATCCTTGCCTCATCAGAGTGGAATTAAATGAGGTAATGTACATTAAAGTGCTTGGTGAGTGGTACCTTTTAAGGGGTGGCAGTGGAGTACAGTAGGGCAAAAGAGGCCACACCCCTTCCTTACGTTGTATCTGAAGTTACTCAACTTAGCTGGGTCAGTCTTCTGTAAAACAGGCCCACACTCCTTCTTGGCTTGTGACATAAAAGCCACACATTTTATATAGTGATGGGGGATGGGGAGGTAGCTCAGTTGGTAGAATCCTGGCTTATCATGTATGAAGACCTGGGCTCAATCCCCAGCACTGAATAAAACTAGGAGTGGTGGCACATGCCTGTGACCCCAAAACTCCAGAGGGGGAGGAGGGGCAATCAGGAGTTCAAAGTCAACCTCAGCATCTCAAGGCTAGCTGGGTATACATGAGACTGTCAAAACAACAGGAAGTCACAGAAGACAAATGCCTGGCTACTGGTGGGCTCCGTGGCCTTGGCCTTGGCCATGCTCTCTAACCTCTGACCCTAATGTACTCCTTGGAGGCTACTATGAATGAAGACACTGACCATGCCTGGTACCCAGGAGGGGCTGACCAAAGGCTGTCATTCGTTTACCCTGTGGTCTCAGCAGAACAGTCATTAGGCCAGTTTTCTCCCAGCCCTGAGGGCTTTTGGACCTCCACCCTCTGCCCCGTTCTGTTCCAGCAATGGCAGCCTTCTTGTTTGTCCCCAGGTTGATCCCCCTCTCTGTGAGTTGTAATGGAGCAACGTATGTCATTGTGAGGAATGTACACACCAAAGGACACTGCAAACTCAAGATTAGAGGGCGTGAGAACCCTGTCATCAAGTACTTGGGACTTGTTGAAAACAGGCCTCAGGCACCAGTGGCTCCTTAGCCCCAGGAGGGTGTTGGAGGATAGGCTGGGCTTTCTTGGTTGGGCAGCCTGGCACTCTTCATAGGCAAGGGAGCTGGAGGGAACAGGATGGGTGGAGGGTCCGGTCCCAAGGACTAGACCTTCCTGTGGGCATACATGGAAAGAAATGCCACCCAGTCAGGAGGTGCCAGAAGCCAGTCCAGGAAGAAGGCCCCAAAGGGCTGAGGGAATCAATGGTTACAGTCTACGTTTCTGGGCTGGAGAGATGGCTCAGCGGTTAAGAGCACTGAGTGCTCTCCCAGAGGTCCTGAGTTCAATTCCCAGCAACCACATGGTGGCTCACAACCATATGTAATTGGATCTGATGCACTCTTCTGGTGTGTGTCTGAAGATAGCTACGGTGTACTCATATAAATAAAAATAAATAAATAATATTTAAAAAAAAAAAAAAGAATCCAGGTTTCTAAGCCAACCATTTTTGGTAGAACCCAGCCTGTACTCCTTGAGCTCTTGTCTGCATTTTGGGAAACAGCACAATCACCTCTGGGCCTTCGAGGGGATAGATGTCTGTGATGGCATGCCCAGACCAGGAGCCATGACAGACAGGAACACAAGTCACAAGAGGTGTGGAGAACCCAAGAGGAATTGGGGACATTGGTGGGCCCAGGAATTGGGTCCATCCCAAGTGTTCAGTGCCTACAGAACAGCAGCCAGTGGCAGTGCAAACCTGGTTTTATTGGTCTGACTTGTTCACAGCTCCCCCTCCTGCTCAGAGAACCAGAAGCAAGGCCCAGCTAACCCAGGGAAGGGACAGATACAGGGTTGGGGGTGGGCTCTGTTCTTCACAGCAAGAGGTAGGAGGGCCACATAAAGTTCTTTATTACAGACCTTCAAAAAAATGAGAGAATTATACATTACTCTCACTTGTTCAGCTTCTGGTTTTTTTTTTTTCAAGCAGAGCTAGGAGGAAAACGGGCCAGAGGCAAATGCGTGGGGCTGGAGCTTCAGATCAGAGGACCACGGAGATGGGGACTGGGACACCACCTGTGTGGTCAGGCTACAGGCTGGCCCAGGCTTTTTCCAGCATCTAGGGGAACAGCAATAGGCCCCAGAAGGAGCACACAGTAGGTGTACAGGAGGAGCACATAGTAGGAGGTGCACAGGATGTCCCCCATACCAGCGGCAGCATTGCCCCTGTCCTGGCCCAGGGCTGGCTCTGAAGTGCTGGTGGCTTCTAGGTTTGGAGATCTGCTGCCAAAGGCAAGACCCACAAGGACAAAACAGAGGGGCAGGAAGGAAGGATGACAGCTGAGGGCTGGGAGTTCTACTAGGCTCCTCCCCAAACAGGCTTCCAGCAGGTAAGAGCAGCCAGGCCTCTTCCCTGCTTGTCAGCCAATCAGTTTCTTCAGGAAGGCTTCTAGCTGGTCCTCATCCTTGATGCCCACAAACTTGTCCACCACGTCCCCATTCTTGATGGCCAACACGGTAGGCACAGCTGACACCTGGGTGAGGGAACCACAGTACAAATCACTTGGAGGTGACTGTATCTCATGTGTCTTCCCCAAGTCTGTTGAGAAGGCAAAAGTCACACAAACTGCCCAAGGGAATGGGGTCTTTGCTTGGTGCGGGGCCTGGAGGAGGCCTATCCATTAGAGCTTCTTCTACTGCAAGCTCCCAGCAGCATCCTTCTCCCTGAACCACAGGACTGGCTCACTGGTCCAGCTGCTTGGCTGGACTGACAAGATAAAAATAGCCAGTGTGTGTGCTGCATGCCAGGCTGCTTCCCGCGCCTCACGGCCTTTCTCTGTGTACTGGACACGCATGGCCTGCCCTGAACACTTGAGATAGAGCTCAGAGTCCCACAGTAAACTCAGGGGTCAGGGATGGGAGCTCCAGGGCTGGGTAACCCAACCTCACTCCTACCCTGGGTGAATCTGGTGAGCCCTTTATTACCTCAAGTCTCCGTTTGAGGAGACACTGACAGTACTTCTAGTTGAGCACAGGAATACCAAGTGACACACTCTAAGACAGCACCGGGTACAGGGCACTCTATGGGTGTGGTGGAGCTTGACCTGTTGAGGACCACTTTGGTGGGCTACAGTTAATGGTTATCAGGGACCAGAAACTCACAGCTTCTTCCCGCACAGTGGAAGGGGACAGTCGTATGTGATCAGAGGTTTTAATTAGGGGTTGACAGATGGAAAGGGGCATTCCTGCTCCATGAGGCACTGCCTCCACAGCTCTGGAGACTCACACAGATTACATGAAATATATGTAAGGCTGGCTGGCGGGGCAGGAGAGATGGCTCAGGGGTTAAGAGTACTGACTGCTCTTCCAGAGGCCATGAGTTCAATTCTCAGCACCACATGTTGACTCACAATCATCTGTAATGGGACTCAACGCCCTCTTCTGTCTGAAGTGTGTCTGAAGACAGTGACATAAAATGAATAAACAAATCTTAAAAAAAAAAAAAAGGCTGGCTGGCCTAGCACAGTGGATTGCTCAACGCTTGGTATTTGCTGGCATTTGAGAACCTATTTAAACAGAGAAAGATAAATGGGACCTAGCTTACATACAAGTTAACTACAAAGCAACAAGAGCAATGTACAGAAACCCACTAGGTCTTCACACAGCCTGAGATCTGTGGGATGAGTCACCTCAGAGGCCAGACTGAGATTATGATCAAAGCGGGCAAAAGAGAGAAGTGAAGGCCACTTGGCCCCATCCTACAGCCTTCAGTTGTCACGTGACAGGTCCTGCACCATTCCTAATGAGAAAAACACAGCATGTAGGACACAGTCCTTGCTTTTTTTAGTACCTCCGGTCCCTTTAAGGATGGTCCTGGGGGTGATGTGGTGACACAGGGTATGTGCCAGCACCAGGAACTGGGCTGATATGAGTGTCCCCAGTTACACCCTTCCTGCAGGATCTTGTCCTTGTCAGACTCTGGCATAGGTGGTGGCATTAACAGCCCAGCATCAGGCTTGCACCATCTCCAGGAAAAGGCAGGGACCAGCAAAACAGGCTCCAGGAAACCCCGTTAGGTGTGTTCGTGCACCCTCTAGTGGCTGGTCAATGAGCTTCATCACCTGAAGCCCGGCAACTCAGGGACAAGTTCAGCCACTAGCTTTTAACTTGGCTGAAACATTCTGTCCCTTTAAATTAAATATTCCGTTTTTAAGATGTGGCTTAGGGTTGACAGTATGGCTTAGTGGTAGATGCTTGCCTAGTAAGCATGAGACCCGGGTTCCATTCCAAACCCAAAACCAACTCTTTGGCTTGTCTAAGCAGGCCTCTCCTCTCCCTCTGAGACACTCGGAGTGGATGGAGTTTCCCTCCTGTATGGTTATGCTGTGTGTGCAGGCCTCTGTGTGTCCTGGGACACACAAAGACCAGGCTAGTGTCCATGACAATTGAGGTCTGGTCACTAATGATCAAGGGCTTTCTTGTAAGTCTGAGCAGCACACATGTAAACATGCATGCATGTAGCTGCAGGCTCCAGAACACTGTTTCTAGTGGGGTATCTGCTGCTCAATCATGGAGGCTCGGTGCTTAGAATAGACGTCAATGACAATGCATGGGCCCTTGTATACGGTCTTAGAAAAGTGTTGGGAACACAGAGACATCAGTGAGGCACACCTCCTCACTTCCAGCAGGACAACAGGAATGAAGGGCCAGGGAAAGGGAATGCTTAGACACGCTGCCTGTCCTGTTCCAAGAAGCCACCGGGGCCTCCTAGCAGGGAATGTGAATGCTCATATGGTCTCCCCCAACTGACCTGCAGCATCTCGTATCTCACCCTGACATACCTGCTAGCAACTCTGCTAAGAAACCATCAAAGGACAGCACAGCAGACACTACGGGAAGCTGGTGACCTCTGTGGTGGAGGAACACACAGTGTGGAGGATGTTTTAAGTGTCGTGGAAGATCCTGGGTGCATACATATAAGCAAGCTCATAGAATGCTGGTTTCTAGGTTGGTCCATTTTATTATTTTTGCATACAGGTGTTGTCACCGAGAGAGCGACATCCTAACCCTTCTACGGCATCATTTTAGATACAAGAAGACTTAGGCTCAAAGCACCAATTTCAAGAGGACTCAGAAAGTTAAGCATGGATTCCAAACAAGAAATACAGTCTGTTTGGCTTTGCTTCTGCTGGAGAGTGAAGGGTAAGAGCCAGAGAGAATAGAGACCCGGGCAGGGTAAAGGCAATTCCGAGAAGCATTCAACAACACCGTGCTCTAAATAAAGAATGCCAAAGCAAAGGTCTTGTAAAAGCAAATACAAGAGAGTTATTAGGAAAGTCATTATTGCCAGCCATGTCCCAGCACTCAGCCAGGGCTACACAGAGAAACCCTGTTTCGAAAAACCAAAAAAAAAAAAAAAAAAGAAACATGGAAAGAAAAAGAACAAATATCCCAGGAGGACCAGTGAAGTCACTGGGTGGGCAAAAGCACTTGTCACAAAGCCTGTCAACCTGAGTCCCATCACCGAAACCCACGTAAAGGAGAGAACCAAGAGCCACAGGTTGCCCTCTGACCCTGCATATATACAGGCCATAGATAAGTCTGAGAGGCGCTTATTTCTAAACAGGAATTAAAAAGGATTAAACTACCATATACTTTAAACTAGTTAGTCATTTGTCTAGTGGGGTATACACAGTAAAAAGGAAAAACAACCAAAACAAAAAAGACAAACCAGGCTTCGGACATGGATCGGTTGGTAGAATGTTCACCTAGCAAGCAAAGCCTCAGGCTTGTCTCAATTTAAACTGGGAGTGGTGGTACATGCCTTTCATCCTAGTACTGGGGAGTGGGGGTGGCGGTGGGGGTGGGGGGTGGAGGCAGGAAGCCATCCTCTGCTATGTACTGAGTTTAGGTCCAGTCTGGACCACACAAAAAATGACAACCACCCACCCCCACTATTCTCAAAAAAAAAAAAAAGACAAAAGACAAAAGAAAGAAAAGTTTCAGACAAGCCACAGGAGCAACAGTGGTCAGGTTCCAGAAGTCTCCTCTAGTTCCCATCTAGGATCACACCTTCAAGTGCAAGGCTGAGAGACGCCTCAGGGGACAGCAGATGGCCCGCTCCCTCCCTACTCATCCCCCAGGAACAGGCAAGGTCTCAGTGGTCAGGAGAGAGACAGAGTTGAGAAAGCCTTGCGCTTCCCAAGATGAGACCATGCAGAATAGGAGTGGGGGCTGTCAGGGGAACCCCCAAGGCCTCAAGGACTTTCCCTCTCCTCCTTCAGGGCAGTGGAGTCCGAGCAGGTAATGGAGGAAGGATGAGGAGGTCAGGAGGGCTTGGGAAGTAGCTGGCCCTGAGAACTGCTTCGAGCAAGTCTTCTGACAAGCTTGCCTACACATCTGGAAGAGGGCTTGAGACCTTACAGGAATCATCCCAGGGGACTGGGGATTGCTTGGTGGAAACTTCCTATTGGCTTCTCTTTAGAAAGACTAGGCGGAAGGGAAGGAAGGGCAAGGGGCAGACAGGGTAACCCTGTTGGGATTCATGGGACCTCAGTGCCCCCAGCCCAGGGCCTGACAAAACAAGGAGGCCGAGCGGAGGAGACGAAGGCTGGTGCAGAGGCCTTCCTGGGTGACCAGGGCACTGTGTGGACAGTGGGCAGGGAGGTAAGGGTCCCAAAGGACTCCTTCACCTTCCAGCCTCATCCCAGGCTGTCCACACTCACCCATCCCAGGCCCACTGGAATGGAGGAGGAATTATGGTGTTGGGGACTCCAGTCACCCGTGGGACCCATGGGACCCCTGTTGGGGAAGTCTGCTTTTCTCGTTATTAGTTCCCAGGCTTTGGCACATGGTTAGTCTGCAGCTTTCTGCCAAACACGTGATGCTGAGGCCAACATGAGAGCACCTTGAGGTCCCAGGAGGCAGCCTGGGAACTGTAGGTTGACCCATGCCCCGGGTCCCTGTGTGGTTCCAGCCCCCAGTTCATACCAGAAGGCCAAATATTCACACCTGCTAGGACCTTGGGTGTGCACAGACTGGCCCTGCCCCTGCTGACTAAGCAATGGGTGGGAGGGCTTTTTAGCAGACTCCCTCTACCCAAGCCTTAGAGTGACCTGTACTATAGTCTCAAGGCTGGCCTTACATCAGCAGCAATTGTAAGAGGCCCTGTCTTCCCAGCATGCCTTTCCTCTTTTTTGCCCCAGGCTGCCTTATTTCCTCCCTTTGACTAATCATCCTGCTCTCCTCAGAGATGGGCAACGTTTCCCACACTGTCCACCTGTTTCCCCCCCACAGGCTCTGGTCAGAGAATGGGTAACTGTCCTCCTGATGCTTTCGGGGAGGTAAACCTGGTTAATTCAGCCTGTGTGTCTGAACTCTGAGAAAAAGCTCCCCACTCCCCTCAGCCTCTTGCATCCAGACGGTGGGAAAGGTTCACCCTGGCCTTGGGGTTTCAAGAGAGATGGATTCTTCACAAGAACTTTTTTTGGAGAAAGGTCTTGCTACCTCTCCCAGGCTGACCTGATGTTCAGCTTGGGCTTACAGGCCTGTACCGCCACGCCTGGCTTGCACAAATCCTGGGTTTTAAATATCAGTACCCATTTTTCTCTTTCTTTAAAATACTCTGAGAGTCAGACCAAACATGTCTGTGAAGCAGAGCTGGTCCCCAGGCAGCCCGGTGTGACCTCTGCTCTATCAAGAGTCTCACTGTCGGCACAGCCTCCCCAGAAGCCCCTGTTCCAGTCTGGTCTGCTTTTCCAGCCCCCTGGCCTCCAACCCTGCTCTCCTTACATCCAGCCCCACAGCCACAAATGGCCTCCCTCTTTCCTCAACTGTGGCGGTCCAGGGTCCACAGGATATTGCACCCCCCTGCATGGTTTGTGGCCCACCCAGAACCTCCGCCTGCCCTGCCCAGTGGTTCTTTCCTGAGACATGCACACTTCACTCACTGCTCCATTCAGGTCTCTGTTCTCGGGTTACCTCCTCTGAGACAAAGAGTCCTCTGACAGGCTTGACGGCGCATGCTTGTAAGCACTGCACTTGGAAGGTGGCAGAGGATCAGAGACGCAAGGTCGTTCTTACATGGTGACACCAAGGCCAACCTGAGCTTCATAAGATTCTTCCTCAAAAGGCCAAATCAAAGAACAAAACAAAAAGGAAAACAAAAGACCTCTCCTTCCCCCTCCCCCATTTCCTCTCTCCACAGCACGCCACCAGAGTTTGGACATTTACACAGATGTCATCGGCTGAGTGTTCCCAAGCCAAAACTTTCAACTCTGAACACTCTGAAAGCCAAAGTGTGTGTCCGTGACTGCCAAGGTCTCGGTACTGGGAGCCCATACTTGAAAGTACTAAGTGGACCATGTCCCTTGGGCTAAATTCTACTTGCTGCCCATGGTTGTAAACACTGTGACTAGAACATGATGTAGCCTTTAGTTTGTCCCGTGGCTGGGGACTTCAGAGAGGGCTGAGCTGCAGCAGCAATCACTGACCTGAAAAGCCTCATGTGCTAATCACCTGCCCCTCATATACTCAAAGTTCTTTTTAAAAAACCTGAAAAGTTGTTTTTTAACTTTGATATTGTTTATTTAAATGTTTTGTTTGTTTGTTTTGTTTTTCAACACAGGGTTTCCTTGTGTAGCCCTGGCTGTTGCTCTATAGACTAGGATGGCCTTGAACTCTCAAGAGATCCGTCTGCCTTTGTCTCTGCCTCCTGAGTGCTGGAATTAGAGGTGTGAGCTTCCACACCCAGGCTGTATTTGAATGTTTTTATTTATTTACTTATTTAAACTTCAAAAATTTTATGGGTATGGGAATTTTTGCCAACAACAGCCAGAAGAGGGCGTTTGAGCCCCTGGGACTGGAATTATTACTGGTAGGTGTGCACTGTCCTGTGGGTGCCGGTAATTGAACCCATGTCCTCCAGGAGAGCAGCCAGAGCTCTTAACCATCTCTCCAGCCCCTCAACATTCCTGAATGTTGATTGGTGAGGTCAGAGTGTGTTTTGTTTTGAAAATTTTCCCTTTATTTTTACTTTATGTGGGTGGGTGCTTTCTCTGCATGCTATGTCAAACACACCTTGTACATGCCATGCCAGGGGAAGCCAAAAGAGAGCCACATCCTCTGGGGCGGTGTTACGGATGTTTGTGAGTAGCCATGTGGGTGCTGGGGATTGAACCAAGGTCCCCTGGACACGAGTCAGTGCCCTTAACTGCTGCCCCAAGCTCAGCGTTGTCTGTTGCCACATCCTGTATGTCAGGCACAGTAGTACACCTGGGGACAAAGGTCTCCCGTACGTCCCCTTACCTCGATTACACATGCCTGGCATGTCAGCCGGGGCTCCTAAGCAAGGACGAAAGACACTTGCTAACATTCGAATGGCTGAAGCAGAGGCACCAGGAGTTCGAGGACAGCTTGAATGATAGGAAACCCTATCTCAAAAAACCAACGACAGAGGAAGACCTAGTGCTGTGGGCCACATGATCCACTTTCTGATGGTGTCAGTGGATCAACAGAGACACGTGCACAAAGTCCCCAAGACTTTTGAAGAACTCCAGAAGAATACAAGACACAACACGTACTGGCTATTGGGTGGCCCCCACGATAGTCCCACCTTGGCTTCCCCAACTCTCTGCCAATACATACCTCATACTCAATGGCAAGGTCTGTGTGATCGTCAATGTCCACTTTGGCCATCACCACCTTCCCGTGCTGTTTGGCTACCATCTTCTCTAACCGGGGTCCTAGGATCTTGCAGGGGCCACACCACCTCAGAAGGTGAGAAAGGACAGTCAGTCCTGAGTGCACTGCTCCACATTTCTCCCCAGAGCCTCCCCGGGCCCCACGTGGACTCTGAAGGTGGAACTCAGGGAGGGAAACCCAGGAGCATCTGCAACAACCAGCCTTTGTGCGGAAACCTGAGAAGACATTCCCTAACAGAACCAAGGCCTGTGGGGTTCTTACAGATGACAGACAATGGGGTACAGCCCAGTAATTCCTGAACTTGGGAGAGGGGTCTCTGGGCATGCGCATGGGGGATTATTTTGATGATGTAAACTGAGGTAGGATAGACCCACCAGTTGTGGGTGGATGGGTGGTACCACTCTCTGAGCTGGGATTCCGAAAAGGAAAATTTAAGTGTGCAAGATGGGCGCTTGCTGCTGGGAGCCTGCATGGTGGGAAAGAATCAAGTTCAGAATGCTAACCTCTGATCTCCACATGCATGACATGGTACGAGCATGCATGCATGCACATAAATAAATACATGTTGAAAAAAAAAAAAAAAAAAGAGCGGTAGCTGGGGAGTTGAGCACAAACAGTCATCCCTCTTCGCTTCATTATGGATACAATGTGACCAGCTGCCCCAAGTCCCTGCCAGTATGGCTCCTCTGCTGTGGTGGACCTGTGAACCAGCTTGTAACTGTGAGCCAGCTCCTTTTCTCCCTTAAGTTTCTTTTGTCAGGGTATTTTGTCATAGCAACAAAAAAGCAAATAAGACAGGAAGAAAGAGGAACAGGAATCTGAGGCTAGCCTGGGCTACATAGTGAAGCCTGGTCTTGTTTGATGAAACAAGCAGAGCCAGGGTCACTTTAGAATTGCTAAAAGCATCTTTCTTTCCTTTTTTGGGGGGGGGGGCAGAGTCTCACTTTGTAGCCCTTGTTGGGTTGGAACTTGACTTGTAGACAAAGTGAGCCTCAAACTCAGAGATCCATTAGTCTCTACTTTCTTTCTTTCTTTTTTTTTTTTTTTTTTTGATTTTCAAGACAGGGTTTCTCTGTGTATCCCTGGCTGTCCTGGAACTCACTCTGTAGATCAGGCTGGCCTCGAACTCAGAAATCTGCCTCCCTCTGCCTCCCAAGTGCTGGGATTAAAGGTGAGCGCCACCACTGCCCGGCTGTCTCTACTTTCTAGGTGCTGGGATTGTTTTTGTTTTGTTCTTCAAGGCAGGGTTTCTCTGTGTACCCCTGGCTGTCCTGGAACTTAATCTGTAGACCAGGCTGGCCTCCAACTCAGAGATCCACCTGTCCTTATCGCCTGAATGCTGGGATTAAAGGTGTGTATGTACCACCACTGCCCAGCTAAACAAAGGCTAACTTTTTTTTTTTTTTAAATTTAATTTACGTGCACTGGTGTGAGAGTGTCAGATCCCCTGGAACTGGAGATACAGACAGTTTGTGAGCTACCATATGGGTGCTGGAAATTGAACCCAGGTCCTCTGGAAAAGTAGCCAATGCTCTTAACCACTGAGCCATCTCTCCAGCCACTAGAATTTTTTGTTTGTTTGTTTTGCTTTGTTTTTTTAAAGATTTATTTATTTTATGTCTACGAGTACACTGTAGCTCTCTTCAGACACCCCAGAATAGGGCATCGGATCCCGTTACAGATGGCTGTGAGCCACCATGTGGTTGCTGGGAATTGAACTCAGGACCTCTGGAAGAGCAGTCAGTGCTCTTAACTGCTGAGTCATCTCCCCAGCCCCTGGGATTGTTTTTTTAGACAAAGTTTCTCTGTGTGATCTTTTCTTCTTATTTTGCGTCAACTGCTGAGGATCATATTGCAATGGACAGGAGTGATCCCTCCTTGTCTGGGGTGCAGGAACTCTCCTAGGGTAGACAGTGTGCTACCATCTCTGTATGTGGTACCAGCCTGGCACTAAACGAACAAACCTGAACCATGCAATCAAATACCTTGTAGGGGGGGAAAAAGGATTAGCCCACTGACTATTTCTTTTGGAAGCCTTCCATCATACCCAGAAGGCAGAGTAATTGTCGCCCACAGATTCCTGGCCCTCAACTCCTGTTTATCCTTTTCTTTGAGCTGGCACATGCCAGTAATCTCATATATAGGATCGGGAGGCAGGAGGAGGTAAGTTCAAGTCTAACCTACGCTACACATCGAGACCCTATCTCAACTATCTCCTACCCCAAAACTTCCATCCATAAATGTCAATCAATTAATAAACCTATACCTAAAGAGCCAGCCTGCAAGGCCTTATCTCAGATGACAAGGACACCCACTGGCCTGTCCAAGGCAACATGCTGAGTCAGAGGAAGAAAACAAAAGTATCTGTGAGACTTGTCTAGAAAACCTGATGGTAGTTAGGCTCTTGGCCTTCTGGTTGAATCAGGTAAAGGTCTGGAAATAAAGACCAGGCTAAAATGCAAGCGTTTTTATATGTCTAAAACATACTCCTACGGTACCAAGAAGACACACCTCCTGCCCACCCCATCGGTGCTTGGGTGCTAGTACGGTGGCACTGACAGTGTTTCGCCCAGCCCTTCCCACAATTTTAGTGGATGGGACAATAAATATAATGACATTATTCCGCCCTGGAGGAGGCTCTGAGCTTTTCGGGCAGTGAGATACAGGGCACAGGCATGAGGCAGCACTTCTAGGCCACTAGGAAGACTGTCAATCTGTCTCCTACTGTCACACTGCATGCTTCTTAAGGGCAGGCACTGGGTCTCAAAAGTCTTCTTAATGAGTTTATATAGGTAAAACATTACACTTGGTTATGAGCCATAGTGGGCACTCAATAAATACTTTCTTAATTAAGACCCCCCCTCCCCCCCCATCTCTTACTGTCCTCGGTACTCACTGTGCATGAAAGTCCACCACTACCGGTGTCTCACTGTTGACAACTCTGTCTTGAAAGTCAGGTCCATCCTGGACATTAAAGGTTGTTGAACAGACTCTGGTGGTGTGTACTATCCGGGCTGGGCTGGGTGTTCCTCCTAGACCACCAGCATTATACTGAGGGGTCTGCAGGGTTCTAGAGGAGAGGGAAGCCCACACACCCTGAGGAGGCTTCCTGGAGATGACTGAGGTCAGGAACCTCCTCAGGAGAAGCCGCTGAGCCATCTGTGGGAGAAAGAGGCAGGAAGAGCTGGGGCACGAACAGGAAGTCAACACACCAGGAAAACAAAGTATTTTGGAATAATGAGGTGTTGGGAACATGCAGAATTGGAAGCAAAATGCACGGGAATACTGATAGATGATTTTTGTGGGCCAGGTGCGGTGGGGCACATCTATTAATTCCTCACCTGGGAGGCTGAGGCAGGTGGAGATATATAGAGTTTGCGCTATACAGTAAAACCCGGTCTCCAAAACCTCTCCATAACAACAAAAAAGATATCTAGAGGTAAGTAAGGAATGTGAATCACTAAACAGACGTTAAGTTAGAATGGCAGAAAAACCGGGTTGACAACCAAAAAGAAATCAAGGCTTAGGCGTAATTAGAAAAGGTCGATGGAGGGGTAACAAGGCTCAAGTGCGTTACGTCACCGGTTCTCCCTGATCAACTCTGAAGAAATGTTATAATACCGTCTACAGGCAACTGGCAACAGGTAGGTTAAGTGACATGCCCAACGCAACCCAGTTTTTAAAGTACAATTAATTGGCCATCGGTAAAATCTTTATCAGTCGCTTTTTTAAAAACGTGTTTTCATGGGAAATTAAGGAAAGGGGAGCTGTCGAGTGATGAGCAAGAAGACTCCAAACTACGGAAGGAGGAACTAAGAGGCATAGGAACCAGGCATGGGGTACCAAAGTGAAGCGGGTGGCATGTGTACGGAGGGAAGCTCAAAGAAGGGACACGTGTTGGGGGGGCAGCGGGGAGACTGGGAACACAGTACGTGTCGCTGCCGAGGCCACCTCCTCCCTCTAGGGGCTTCCGCCGGCCGATCGCCTTCCTGCATAGGAGCGCGCTGCCACTGCGGTTCAGCCCATCCCGCCGGGGTTCCTACCTCCCGGCAGCGTGGGCAGAGGAATGCAGAGCCCAGCCGGCCTGCCTGTCAAGGGCACTCCTGTTGTCACTTCCCCAGGGCGGGTCTAGCGTCATTTCCGGGAAAGACTATTCTGACGGGGTTTCTCTGCAACTTGGGGGCGGCTCGGTATTTTTCACCAATGAGGATGACGGAAAAAGGTACGGCTGAGGGGGCGCGACCGGAAGGAATGGGATCCTGGAGGAGGGGACCGGAAGATGTGTGGGGACCAGTGAGGGAGTAGATGGGTAGAAGGGCGGGAAGGAAGGAGTGGCTTTGGGACAAGCTCTTGCTGCGCTCTCTTGGCATTGTCTGCCCTTGGATCTGGGCTCTTGAAAGGGCAGGAAGGCTGTGTTCATTTTGATGCCGAGGAAGCTTTGTTCTCCAGAAGCTTAGTGTTTAAAGGAAGAGATTCCCGGGCTGGAGTTATGGCTCAATTGGGTTCTTGCCTAGCACACCCAAAACCTGGGTTCTCAATACCAAGTAAACTGGGTGTGATGGCACACACGTAATCCCAGAACCCCAGAGGCAGAGCCCGGAGAACTCGAGCTCAAAGTCATCCTTGACTACATAGGAACTACGTGAGATCCTGTCATGTGTGTGTACACGTTGGATTAAGGGGTTATTCGGCGGTCTTTGGTTCTTTTCTGCCCAACCTAACTTCTTATGGTTGAGCAAGCCACCTGCCCCTAAGGGCTGGTGGTACTTCTAAAGCCCTTCGTGCATTTCTTTTTGGAGCTGTCGAGGAAGCAGTATCCAAGGTGAAGTTTCATCTGTGAAGCTTGGGCCTGGGGCTTTCCCTCCATTCTTGTAACGGTCTGAGAACACTTTGCTGTTCACTTCCTCTTCCACACCTTTGCTCACTTTGAACATTGTCTGTGGGTACTTAGAACACCTGCCCACCTCTTCTCTGAATAGTACTGCTTCCTCCTTACTAGTGCCTGCTTTGTAACTCTCCAGGACACACTACAGTGTCTCTCCCACCAGGACTATGCTTTCTGAGAGTAGGGACTTGTGGTTGTCACTCATCTACTTATGCTTAGCGCCAGCCTGGTACAGTGCCCACCCAGAGAGGCCGTTCAGTAGACACTAAGTTGAGAATCTTATGTAATGTGTCCAAGCAGAAGTAGGTATGTGGGCAGGACCCCATCTACCACCCCATTTCTACCCACTCTCTCAATAATTAGTGGTTTGCTGAGGCGTCTATGTCTTCTGCATCTGCAGTTGGGGCTGGAAGGCTTGCCCAGAGCTCTCTATATGAGAAAAGTGTGACCAGGTACTAGATTCTGCATTGTGTCTGGGTCCCTTTTCTGTCTCCTCCAGTAGAGGTCAGCTCTCCGCTTTGCAACCGTCAGCCTCCGTTCATTGTTCTGTTATCTGCTTTCTTTTTATCCTTCCTCTCTTTCTGTCTTCTTACCTCTTTGTCTCCCCCCCCCCTCTCTCTGTCTCTCTGTCTCTCTCTCTCTCTCTCTGGTTTTTTGAGACAGGGTTTCTCTGTGTAGCCCTGGCTGTCCTGGAACTCACTCTGTAGACCAGGCTGGCCTCAAACTCAGAAACCCAGCCAGCCTCTGCCTCCCGAGCGCTGGGATTAAAGGCGTGCGCCACCACGGCCCAGCTCCTCCCTCTCTTTCTACCTCTGTTCTCTCTCCATCTCCCCTCCCCCCACCTTTTTCTTTCTTTCTTAGATAGAGTCTTATTTAACCCAGACTAGGTTTTATGTAGTACTGGGACTGAATTAAGCACTTTGTCAACTGAGCTGCATCCCCAGCTCCCGTATCTTTATTTCTTACTCTCTCGTCAGCCCTGAAGAGTGTGTGTGTGTGTGTGTGTGTGTGTGTAGGGTCTCTGCAAACACCTTGGCCCACAGAGTAATGATCCGTGATCCATGTGAGGCAGGAAGGCAGCCTAGTTCAACATGACTCAGTAGCTGGTGTTGGATCACACTTTGAGAGTCCGATGCTGGATGGTTTATTTTAGGCATATTTAAGTACAACACAATTTGGGGAAAGTTGCCTGGTGATAATTAGCTCAGTCCCAGGTGCACAAAAAAGCTTAAGACATGATTACTTTGAAATTTTTTTGTAAAGTACATGTCATGTCTTCCATAAAGTTGGGTTTTATAGATTGACTACACCAGATATCTTAAGGGTCTGGGGGAGGGTCTGGTGAGGTCTTGATCAGACAGATAGGTCACCGTGTCCTCTCCTAGCCACTTCCACCCCCACCCCAAGCCTTCTAGGTAGAAAACAGGTTATACATCTCGCCCTTTGAAGAGACAACCCTGCCTGTCTAACATTCTTGGTTTCTGTAGTGCTTATCTGTGAGCACAGGAATGACTGTGCCTCCCACACTGCAGGGCCTATCTCCATTACTTGCCTCAGGGCCTGACACTGGGAGGTGCTCAGTGACTCTAGGAGGTACAGCAGTGACCCAGATTAAGTCCTACCTTCAGATCCATTTTCCTCCACACATTCCCTGGCCCTACTGTACCCTCCTAAAACCCCATGTCATGCTTGCATCCGGCCCATCTTGGCCACATCCTGTTCAGTTTTGTCCTCTGTCCAATTGGCAGGTGTTAGTGCTGGGCAGGGCTTTTCCTCTAGGACAGAGTGTGGGAAACAAGCGGACTTGCTCTAGCCAGCCATTGCCATGTCAGCCTTCCACTTAGTAGAGTCCTGCCCACCGAAGGGAGATGAGGTCACATATGGGCAGAGTGGCCTCTCTACCATGTCTGACCTCTCGTCTTAGCCTCTGCCCTCATCCGGGATGATAACCCACCCACGGTGGGATATCCGGATCCCAGGGCTCCTGGGTCAGCCTCCCTTGCTGCAGCTGTTGCTGATAATGCCAGGAGCCATCTGGATGGGTGCTCTTGCCCCTCCCACTTCTATATCTGCTTTTCTCCGCCTCCAGCACTTTCTCTTTCCCAGCCACCCACCCATCCTAGTCAGCGTTTTCAGAGCAGTTTCTTGAGAGCCAATTTCCTCACTTGATCCACATTCTGAATTCTAACGCAGGGCCAGTCCTGCTTATGTCTGTTCTGTAGTCACCTCACTTTTGTTGGCTGGGACTTCTCATCTGAGAACGGTATGACCTCCTCAAAGAAGAGCTGTGAGGTAGCTCAGCAGTGCATGACTTTAATTCCAGCACTCAGGAGGCAGAGCCAAGTGGATCTCTGAGTTCGAGGCCAGCCTGGTCTACAGAATAAGTTCCAGGACAGCCAGGACTACACAGAGAAACCCTGTCTTGGGGAACAAAAAAGGCTGTGACATTTTAAGAATGACTGAGGATACGGGAACTGGCATGATGTCAGTTTCCTTTCTCCAGCAGGTGGACAGCCTGCAACATAGGCTAAGCTCGAAGTGAGCTGCTGAACAACTCCTCAGATGCTTGGTGGTACCTATGTCCAGGGACTGGGGCATTCACCAGTCCGATTCAGGGCACAAGCTTGAAGCAGAAGGAAAGGAATCAGGACAGGCAGCTACCACTGTCTTTCAGATTATGAATTGTGAGCATTAGGAAAATCAACATGGTGGTCAGCTTTAAGGGTTTTTTGTTTGTTTTTGTAGATTTACTTTTATATGTATGAAGGTTTTGCCTGTATGTGTGTATGTACCACATGCCTTCCTGGTGCCTTCAGAGGTCAGAAGAAAGTGCTGGATCTCCTGGAAATGGTGTCATGTAGGTGCTGGGAACCGAACTCAGGTCCTTTGCAAGAGCCATAAGTACTCTTAACTGCTGAGCCATCTCTCCAGCCCTCTGTGATCAGTTTTTAAAAAGTCAAAATTAGCTGGGCATGGGGGAGCATGCCTTTGGTTCCAGCACTGAGGAGGTTGAGCCTGGTAGACCTGTGCACTCAAGGACAGCCTGGTTTGTATAGCAGTTCAGTCTAGCCAAGGCTATTACAGAAACCCTGTCTCAAAAAAAAAAAAGGTAGGTCAGACTAGAGGATTGGGGATGTAGCTCAGTTGGTAGCGTGCCTACCTATCGTACATAAGGTCTGGGGTTTGGTCCCCAGCACTGCATCATGGTGCTGCATGCCTGTAATCCCACCACTCAGGAGGTAGAAACAGGAGAATAAGAAATTCCAAGTTGTTCTTGGCTATATTCCAAGTTCATAGCCAATCTGGGCTATATGGGACCTGATCTCATATGAAATAAAACAACAAAACAAAACAGAGTTGAAAATGCCAGAATATGCCAGGTGTTACCAGCATATTGTGTGGCATTTGTTGATGTATGTATGACACTGCTTTGTGACCAGAAAGAATTGTTCTCAGAAATGCTGAGATGATAGCCTTTAAATGCTTCTCTTGCTCTGGTTTATGGTCAGAGAGCTTGAAATGTCCCAATATACTGACGCGTTGTTGCCTGCCTCTTGTGTGCTTAATTCATCACATCCTGCCGCTGTATGAAGCAGGAGCAATTGAGGCCACAGCCTTCATTTAGAGGAAGACATGGAAGCATGTGAAAATCAAGGAGCTTTTTGGGATACAGAGAGAACAGGGGGTGGCATCTCAATGGGGCTATTCCGCCCCCAGAAGAACCTGCCTTGGCTCTAGAGTACCTCCTCCTCTCCCGGCCTCCAGAATCCTGCCAGCCAGCACGGGCCATCTGAGGCCAAGCTGGGGAGGGTGACGCTGTCTGGCCTGATGCACAGTGCTCTTGGCAGCATGTCCTAAGCAAGGCTTCCACACGATGGCGCTGTGGTACTCATGGTTTCCCCTTGGAGAAGCTGGCAGGACACAGGCTTCCTAAACCCTGCAGGGCTGGACTGCGGAGGACAGGGCTGCAGGACAGTTGCAGTTCAGTGACTGGGACACTGGAAGATGTCAGGGTATGAAGGAGACACCTTGAGAAAACAAACGAACAAACAAAACACCAAACAAAACTATGGGTGGCAGACCATGCCTACAGGGGTGTCCCTGAAGGACAAATTTGTTTTGTTTTAATTCAGATTTTTGAGACAGGGGAGTCACTATGTTGTTTTTGCTGGCCTGGAGCTCTCTCTATAGACAAGGCTGGCCTTGAACTCACAGAGATCCATTTGCCTCAGCCTCTAGAGTGAAGGAATCTAAGTTTCTCTCCTGGCCTAGTGTCCATCTTGAGGGTTACCCCTGATGTTTCTAGTTCTGCTGCAGAACAATCTAAATCAGTTTCATGCCAGTTGTGACTCATGTACTGTTTCCAGCTGTTGCACAATATCCCCTCCAGTACAATGCATGGTGGAGGTAGCCTGGGCTCCAGGCTTATTCCTGGTTCAGGGAATTACTTGTTTGTGTATTACTTGGGGTCAGAGCTGGGACTCTGCAGGGCAAGGCAAACCTCCAGCTGTAAGGAGAAGAGGGGGCAGGCTTCTTCCTCTTTGCAGGATCTTGCCTAGCATGCTCCTCCTTTCTGGTCTTCATCAGGAGGCAGCTGTGGGCAGAGAAGGACTGTGCTGGAGAAAGGGAGCCAAGTAGGATTCTTCTGTTTCCCTAGCATAGGGAGTGATTCAAGCCAGCCCAGCAAGCTTCACGACATCAGTCCTCTTCTGTAGCAATGCTGCATTTCCAGAAAGGCTGGATCTTCAGAGTGAAGAACAATGAGCAGCAGTCAGTGGTCCTCACCTCAGGCTTACCGTCCAGGCACATGACCTATTTTAATGTTTTGTTTTGTTTGAGACAAGGTTTTGCTGTGTACTCCCGGGTGTCCTTGAACCTCCAGTAATCCTTCTGCCTCCCAAGTATCGAGACTTACAGATTATGAATCCTTCTGTTATGAACCATAATGAAAATGTTTTTGGAGTCAGAGGTTTACCAAGGGGTCACAATCCCCAGGTTGAGAGCCACTGCAGGAGGGACAGTCAAGTGAGCCAGAGGGCCTGTTTCCATGAAGCTCACTCATAGGCTGCTGTGGAGCTGGCTGGCAGCTCGGCAGGTGCCTCACCCCTGTTCCTGTGGACCTTTCTCTCCATGGGGCTTCCTCACAGGGTAGGGCTTGGTGCATAGACAGTAGGAGCTGTCAATCAGTTAAAGCTAGGTAGGGTAACTGGGGGTAACGGGGACGTCACTGTTTTACCTCTGTCCTGTGGCCTACCGTGATTCAACATGAGAGCGAGGATACATCCCCATGGTGGCCCAATTTTGGACCATGTTTAATCTACTGCAGTGCCTTAGAGCAAGGGCTTCTGGGTACTTCTTCCAGCACACTTGTTTCAGACTCTGTGCAGCTGGTGGTAGGGGGTTGTCTCATGCATTTTGGCTGTTGCTTTGTTTCAAAACTGCAAGGCCAGATGATTCCATGTACCCGATGCTCTGAGATATTTCACCATCGTCTTTTCCTGAGGGGTTTTTGCAGCCAATTATTTCCTGGTGATTTGAACCATCTTGAGAGACTAGGTTAGCGATGATAGCATCTCTGAGAGAAATGAAGAAGCAGGTGACAGACTTTTGGAAGATGTGATGAGACCAAGTGGGGCTTCTGCAGAAGAGCCAGCAAAGCAGCCTTGTTTATGCAGCCCAGAGGAAGGAGCGAGACAGGGTAGCCTGCTGCTCCTTTCTTCCTTGCTGAAGTACATCTGTTGCGTGCTATTTTTTATTTCGGGTTGATGGATTGGTTGTATGATGTGCTTGGGCTGCAGCATCTCCTACTTGCCCGTCAGCTTTGCTCTGTAGCAGATTTACATTCCGTCTGGGATGCCAGATTGAATTAAATGCTTTTTTAAAGTCTGAAGTCTGACAGAGATCTTTATCCAGTCAGCACTTCCCCTGTATTTTAAAAATAAGCATTCACAGTGCAAAGATGCCATCGACGGCTTATTTTTTGAGAGAAGAATCCAATTTGGCTTGGTGGCTGATGTTCTAATTGGCTGCAGCGCTGAGGGTAACGAGGCCGAAGCCTGTCAGGGGCTGATGTTCCTAGTCTACAGGTCTTCCCTTCCCATTCGCCTACCATGTTTTTGTGGAGAAGAGGGTTCATTTGACAACTGCCATGTGATCAATACCACCCAGTTGTCCCTTCACACCCCCACCCCTGTGGGAACCATATGTCTTCTTAGGTTTCAGAATTCTTGAGCTGGCAAGATGGCTCTGTGGATAAAGATGCCTACTGCTAAGTTTGATGCTCTAAGTTTAGTACCTGGGGCTCAGTTGGTAGGAGGGGAGAACCGACTCCCTCAAGTTGTCCTGATTGCCACATGTCTGCTGCAGTGTGCATGCCCATGCACACAAAATAAATAATAAATAAAATGTAAAAAACACATAATAAGTTCTATGGAAGTTGGTGAGAAAAAGTAATAAATTCAATGAAAGGAAACAGGCAAGCATAAACCACGACCCATCTTCAGCAGCCAGGCCCCAGGTTTCCGTAATCAGGGATCTGTAGCGGCCTGACTGGATGGTTTTAGCTCAGGGCCTCTCCTCAGGCTTCGTCGGGGTGGGGCTGTGGCTGTGGCCAAGCATTCTGTTTAAAATGCCTCTTTACATTCTAGGGAACTGGAACCTCACACCTTTCGGTCACTCACTTGAGTGACGCCCCGCTATGTACTCAGCCTGCTTGTTTCACCTGCCTTCAAGAGAACAATGTTCACAACATAACTTGCCTTGGATTTCCATGTAACCAACCTGTACAACCTAAAGGAATGCAGAGCTGTAATCTTAAGGACTCTCGAAAGCTCTTGTCGTGAGAGTGGTGCAAGTGTGTCATGATAATCACCCATTGGAAACAGTGAATATGGGAAGAAAGCGATCTTATAAAAATACTCATAAATGTTGACTGTGGAATACAGACAGGCTTGAAAAGCAGGGCTATCTGTAGGAGTGTTTGTTCTCTGGGTCAGTTGGAGCCAGTGACTTAATCCCTTGTAAACCTCTGCGATAGACTGGATAGACCGTTGAAACGTGCCCTGTTCCTTCCTGAATTGAACAGCTTTCTGTGCTGTTTAATAAAAGAGAGAGCAAAGCCCTTCCTTAAAGACACACGTACACGGCAGAGACAGACAGTGGGCCGGATTCACAAGGCAGCCTTCAAGCAGGCTCAAATTCAGACTCATACCACGAAGAGAGGGTGGAAAGAAAACACAGGGAGAGCTCAAATTGATCTCATTCTTGATTAAATGACACCAAGGGACAGTGCTCTATTTCCTTAGTGTGACGCCATTCATTATTGGTGACTTGGAGTTAACTACTAACGCAGATGTTACAGTTACATGGTTTGCTTAGGATAGGGTCCATGTTTAAGGTCACCTGTGGTTTAGGAAGGTTTCGGTTCTGTGCCACATGGTTTCTTGTGTATGGAGTTTTGCTGTGAGGTATTCACTAGAGAAGACTGCTCAGACATGGGTATAAGCCAATGGAAAGTCTTTATTAACTGGCCACTGACTACAGTGGGTGTTCAGGATCCCAATGTAGCATTGAGCCTTTCTCGGGATGAGCTGTTAAGCACACAAAAAAACCATGTTCTGGGTTGACATACTTGAGTTAACAAGAACAGTTAGCCAGAATCTGAACTACACAAGCCCCGAAGCAAGGTTAGTACATTTAGAAACTTTCCCCATAACTATGGACTTTGATGGATTAGGTTTTTGTCTTCATTTTGGCAGTGGTACTATCAACATGCCAGGTTTTACAGCCTGAATGGTACTTCCATCATGGAGTTGGTTGTGCCCTGTTGCCGTTTGAGGTAGGTCTCATGTAGTTCAGGTTGGCTTGAACTCCTTACCCTCCTTTCAGTTGGAATTATAGACCTGTAACTCTATACCTGGCTTATGTGGCCTTTTTTTTTTTTTTTGGTTTTTCGAGACAGGGTTTCTCTGCATAGCCCTGGCTGTCCTGGAACGCACTCTGTAAACCAGGCTGGCCTCGAACTCAGAAATCTACCGGCCTCTGCCTCCCGAGTGATGGGATTACAGATGTGTGCCACCATGTTGGACCACCATGATTCCAGGATTTTGTTTTAGGCAAACATTTTACCATCTGAGCCACATCCCCAGGCCACAAATTTACTTTTTGGCCAGCTGGTTTCCAGGTAGACTTCAGGGATGTTTATCAGACAGAAGGAATTTGGATTGGAGACCAGCCCGGGGTGTGGGGAGTCTCTCCCACATAAGGGACTTTATCTCTGATTTCCTATCACTTGAGAGCAGATGCTCTCCAGGATGGCCATGCTGTGCTGTCTCAGTGAATTCAGACTCCACACGAGGAGCGCATCAGCCGCTCACTTGTCCTTAGTCTGAACATCCTTTTTTATTGTTTCGATTTTTGTTTCGAGACAGGATCTCATTATGCAGCTGTTGGGGCAGAACTCCTTATGTAGACCAGGTTGGCCTTGAACTCACAGAAACTCCCCTGCTTCTCCTTATGCCCCCCAAAGGCTGGGATTAGATATGTTTTTAATAGGAGCAGGAGAGATGCTGGCTCAGTGGTTAAGAGTACTCACTGCTTTTCCAAAGTTCTAAGTTCAACTCCCAGCACCCATATGGCAGCTCACACCTGTCTGGTGCCCTTTTCTGGAGCGTAGATGTATATGCAGACAAAGTACTCATGTGCACAAAGTACATAAATAAACAAGTCCTTTTAAAAAGGACGGCTTTTGTATCCCAGGGTGATCTTGAACTTCTGACCCTCCTGTCTCTACCTCCCACCTCCCAGGTGCTAGGGTTACAAGTGTATCTACCTACTCTGCCTCTGGGCACCCTTGCACCCAATGCATAATGCATGGTGCTCCCTTCCCTCTAATGAGTCCTTCTAGGGCACCCCCGACTCTGTACCACACGGACCAGTTCAGCAGGGCATAGCCTCTTGCAAGGGCTCCCATGTCTACTCTTTCCCAGCAATCCCAAAATTCAAGAGCAGAAATTGTTGAAAAATAAATGTATTTTTATTTCAGTAGCATATAATCACCTTTGAAAAATAAACACAAATTTGATCAAAAGAGGAATAAAGAATCTTGTCCCACAGCCCCAGCAGAGCCACTGTGGTTTCCTATCATCACAGCTACAAGCAGCTGCTGCCCCTTCTCACCCAGTGCCACACTGCATGCAGTGTCATGTGTGGGCATAATCATCAGCCCTTCCCTACACCCTTAAGAGATGATCATGAGAAATTACATAACTCCTTCTCGTGTCTCCTACTTATTTCAACCAGTTCCTTCACCATAATTATTCCTGCTTATTGATTGATTGATTGATTGATTGATCGTCTCATTATATAGCTCTAGCTGGTCTGGAATTTACTATGTCAACCAGGCTGGCCTTACCACCATGCCCAGTTATTTTTGCCTTTTTAAAATTTCTTTTTTGAGATAGGATCTTTTTAAGTTGCCCATCTTGGAACTCTCCATGCAGCCTAGGCTGGCATTAAACCTCTGTTCTCCTGCCTTGGCCACCCTAATGCTAGGGTATTGGTGCGTGCCACATCTGGCCTGCCTTGGCCACCCTAATGCTAGGGTATTGGTGCGCGCCACATCTGGCCTGCCTTATTTTTAATCTTTTCTTAAAATAGTTATGGGGAGGGTCCTGGAGCAATCGGCTCAGCACTTACTGCCCTTCAGAGGATTCGAGTCAGATTCCAGCCCCCAGACATGGTGGCTCACAACCTCCTGTAACTCCAACTTTAAGGGACTCTGACACCCTCTTCTGGTCTCTGGGCACCTTGACTCATGTACACATACCCACACACAGCCACATACGAGTACACATAATTAAAAATAAATCTTAAAAATGAAAGTTATGTGATTCAAGCTTGTAATCCCAGTCCTTGGGAGGTTGAGACAGGAGAACCACCATGAGTCCAAGTGCAGGCTGGGCTATATAATAAGTACCAGGCCACAACATGGAATCTCTATGGGGCCGAGGAAGTAGAAGACATCTCTAGTCAACTGAGCAAGAACAGAATACTCTGTGTTAAAAACAAATAAGGCGGCCTGGTATTTTGATGGGATCAACGATCTGGCAGATGACAGGAAGCAGCAGATGTCTTATACAAGGGTGTCAGCCAGTTACTTGCTAAGGCACCAAACAAGTGGCTCAGCCATCCTTGACGACTGGAGGGTGAGATGTAAGGAACAGGATTTGATTTTGTAGTGCTAAATCAAAGGCTTGTTTGAAAATGCTTTGGAGAAGATTGGGATGGCAGGGGCCCAGTTTGCCTTGCCAATCAATCTGTGTGAAATATGGTAATGCCGACATCCTGGGTTTGGATGATGACTTAGCTAGAAGGTTTGGCCCTGTGCAAACTACCCCAAGTAAGTACAGGGGTACACAGTTGTTCCTGGTGACATGAAGTTGTTGAATTGTCCTGTTAGGACCTGTTAGGCCAGAAAGGAAGGTGACAGCAGGCAGGTCAAGTGGCTAAGAGGGCTTGGACCCAGCCAAGATTCTCCTAAGGAGAAGAAGATGATCCCAGGAAGAGGCTTTGGGTTGTGTCCCTGGACATTTGAGTGACCTCCATGAAGACTGATAGAGGGCTGGTGAGAAACAGTACCTGCAGTCGGGGGCTACGGGAAATCACGTGATCACCATGCTGCCTGTGTGGGCCATGCTTTCTTCATGGCTTTTTTGTTAATCTGTTGGCTGAGCATGGACTCTGGGAAGGGAAGGCAAGGAAGAGGAGAGGAGCATCAGGGCAGCCTGGAGCTGGGCAAGTGTCAACAGTTCCATGGCTAAGGCAGCAAGCACAGCCAACACCTTAAACCTGCCCAGGCAGGGCTCAAGGAAGATGTGGCTTAGGATGCCAGGCAGCAAGGTGAGAGAGGGACACACAGGCTACCGATTCCTGAGAGTGTGATCTTGGGGACAGGGCAGCACTGAGGTGCTCTGCTTTTTAGAAGCCAGTTGGACAGATGACTTTGCAGGAGTTTCCTGTCTCTGCCCTATACCAGCTCTTTGGGCCTGTGATGCCCAGCCTGACTGGAGTTCTGCTGAGAGTCGGTGCCAGGGAAGGAAAGACAGCATGGGAAGAAAGGGTGACATAGGGGCAGGCCTCCTGGATGAGGATACTAGGAGATATTTGATGCTTCTGAGATGGGGTCCATAGCTGGGGAGCAGAGATCCCAACTGTCTACCCACTGCTGAGACTCCAAGCTTTCATTCCAATACGCCCACTATGGAAACGAGGAGACTTCAGCTTTGAGCTGTTCCCCAGGTAGAGCCAAGCCCATCTGCAGAGTGAACCAGAAAGAAAAGGAGATTGGTTGGTCCTAAAAGCAGACACACAAGACCAGCATGATGCTTAGTGATGGTCCAAGTTGGATATAAGCTGGATGTGGAAAACATCTCATGTGGAAGGCATCTCATACCTGATAGAAGGTACCCTCCTTTTGACCTTGCATCTAGCACCAAGGGCCAGCACAGGAAGGGACACCACTATGTGACCTTATCCCAGCCTTCTGCACTCTACAGGCTGTCCTGTTGTCTGTTATCTCTGTGATGGTCCCAATCAGTCTGATAGGTAGGAGTGAGGTGTCCTGGGAAAAGGTTTCCTGAAGAGATGCCAGCCACCATAGTCTGGGAGAGGATGCTCAGAGCTCCTCTTTGTTACTGTCAAGGGATTGAGCCAGAGGTTCTGGCGCTGAGGAGTGGTCACCAAGCCTGCTGCTGTTCTCCATGGCCGTGTAGTCCTGCAGGAGCCTGCTTTCTACACCATGTTGCCAAAGGCTCTTGGTGCTTGAGAGCCCCTGCATTCTCAGGTATCCCTGCTGGCAAAAGGGTGGCAGCCTCTGGCGTGTGAGAGTGAACAGGAAACAGGACTCTGTAGGAAGACAACAGGAGGTGTCAGGCCAGGCTGGGGAGAGAAGCACAGAGAGGAGCTGGGCAACGCTGGGGACCTAGGCATCCACACATTATACTTTCTACTGGCTAGTTACTTAGACGCCATCTTGGTTTTCATACTGTATATGCTACTCTCTACTACCCACACTTAGTAGCCATCCCATCAACAGGACCATCACAATGGTATAACGTACCTGGGTTGGGTAACCCTTATATGCTGATTAGCTTGTTGTCAGCTGGACACAAGGTAGGGTCATCCGGGAAGAGGGCCCCATTTATTTTATTTTGTTTTGTTTTATTTTATTTTTTAAGACAGGGTCTCTTCACATAGCCTTGGTTACCCTGGAACCCACAATGTAGATCAGGCTGGCCTCAAACTCAAGATCTGCCTTCCTCCGCCTCCCTACTGCTGAGATTAAAGGCGTGCTGGCTGAAGAGGGAACCTTAATTGCAGGGTTGCCTCCATCTGATTTCTGGTAGGCAATGCTGTGGGGACATTTTCTTGATTAGAGATTGGTGTGAGATTGCCCAGCTCACTGTGGTTGGTGCATGCCTGGGCAGGCGGTCCTGGGTTGCATAAGAAAGCTGTCGGGGCAAGCTATGGGGAGCACAAGCCAGCAAGGGTGTTCATTACCCTTGCTTCAGTTCATGCCTCCAGGTTCCTGCCTTCCATTCACAATGAACTGTGACCTGGAAGTGTAGGGGGGGACGAACCTTTCCTGCCCACACTGCTGGTCATGGTATTTTATCACAGCCATGGAATGCAGACTAGGACATCTTGTCTTACCTTGTTTAGTAATGGCTTCAAAGCTTACAAACAGAAATGCAACAATTTGGGAAAGCCAAAGAGAAGCCATAAAGTATTTCCTTTAAGTGAAAATGTGGAGTTCTATTCAGAATAAGAAAAAAAAAAAGCCTTGTGTGCAACTGCTAAATGCTGTGGTAAACTGCATCTTCCATTTGGAAACCCATGAGAGGGATAAAGAAATCCATGGCAATGATAAATATCACAAACCAAACGGACATTAAATCTGTGGAGGAAAACAACACACACGGACACACATTCATATTCTGACATCAAAATGTGGTGCCAGCAACCACCAAATCTAATTGAGATTTCACTATGGGATTCCCCCAGAGTGAGTGACCCCAAGCCCCTGGTTATAATTATGAGATTTGGTTATATCTACTCAGGCATTCACCAGGGGTCTTGGACCACATCCTGCATGGTCTGGATGGGAAACACATCACCCAGCTCAGGGCACCAACAAAGACTGGAGGATACGTCAGTGGGATCTATGACTTGGGGTGGGAATAAGCACTGGACTGCTATGGACTCTTGAAGCCTTGGGGAACGGGCAGGCAGTTTGAAGCTGAGAGCTCTCTTTTCTAGGCATTTCAGGGTTGGTTGATTTCAGTCTGTATGATCAAGGTTGGTTGCTCACAGACTGTAGGAACTGCAAAGGTGCTCAGCTGTGGCTCTGCTCTATGGGTTAACCAAGACAGGAAGATAGGTAGATGATTGGGGCTGGGGTGTCACATAGTAGCACGTCAGCTCCCAAAGCATCGTTTCAGAGTAGACTCAGGATACAGCAGGATGCTCTTGACTGGCTGGAGTCACTCTCTAACTTACTTGACTTGGTATGAATGGGGTCAGACATTTGACAGCTGTTTGACATGTTCTCTCAACGATAGAAAAAGCATTGGATTCCAAACATTCAGGGGTTTCAAAGGACAAAAATATTGGCTTGTTTCTGTCACTTTCTCTTCTAGATCATTTGAGTTCTTGCCCGAGGTCCCTCTTTGTATTTAGTTGCCAGTTCTGCCTTCCAGTTCACCAATTCTCTCTTTACCTCGGTCTGATCCATCAGCTCTTTACACGGAGCATCTCATTTCAAGCATATTTAATTTCCATTTGTTTTATCTGCATCTTTTTCAAAATCATATAATTTTGGTAGTTTCTAGCTCTTCATTACACTTTCTCCCGCCTTCTTTCCCCTTCCTTTTTCCTGTGCTATGTTTCAAACCCATTCGTGCTAACACTTTAATACTAAGGTAGACACCCCACCATCTGCCCTCTTGGTTACCTGCATAAAAGCTACGCAGATCTGTGTCCAGACAGTTTTCCAGGAAGCGCCTTAATGGGAGGATGTGTCCCACTGGGGCTGTCCAGTCAGTCAGGAAGTCCTCCACGATGTGGTGGATGGCTACAGGCCGAGGCAGGGGCCACTGTGCAGGACGGAACCGCATATCTTGCTCTGTGGGAGGAGGGAGGCGTCAGGGCAAGGCCCTTCATGCTGGCACATCCCCCTCCTCTCATGATTACCTTAGTATGGTTTCTTCCAGGCTGTGGTCAGCTTGGCCAGCAGCCACTTTCATGTAGCTGGAGGAAGAGGAACTAGAGCTGCTGCCTGCGGTTTCTGAGTGCTCACAGGAACCACTGAGCACACAGGGCTCATCTAGACTCACATCCTCTCTAAGCACCCAGCCCATAGGCCACTGGACCAACACTGATCATCCCTGGAAACCAGACTCTAGGTGACCAATCCTAGTTAGCCAGTGTTAGGGCTGCCAGCTACAGAACTGCACTCTCCATTCCATTCCCCACCCTTTGAAGCTACCTCTGCCCTTGTGAACAATCCCCAGCTGGGTCACCTCTCTTTTTTTGGGGGGGGGGGGAGCCCCAAGTAGCCCAGGGTTGTACTGCCTCTATTTCTCAAATGCTGAGATTACAGAGGGGTGTCTCACTACACTCAGCTCTGAGACAGGAGCTCACTGAGACAGGACCAGCCTTGGCTGGTCTTGAGCTTATGGCAAACCTGCCCCAGCCTCCTTAGCCCTGGGGTGACAAGCACCTATCTGGAGCACCCTCTTCAACCTGAGAGCTTTCAAGCTCTGAATTGAAAGGCATGATACCTAGGCTATGCCCTTTCGCTGCTGGCAGATCATGTATGCCCTCTTGCAGTCCTGTATGTACCGATCATCATCATCCCAGTTGGTAGACCAGGAAGCAAGGCTCAGAAGGGTTAAGTAAAATGGCCAAGGTCAGACTTGTGAGTGCAGAACTGTGAATTTGGCCTGGCATTTCTGTACTGTGCTCTTGTCCTTGTCTGGTTTATTGTTACTGTTGTTTGTGTGGGCACACGTCACAGAGCCCATGTGGAGGAGGTCAGAGGGCAAATCTGGACCGTGAGTTCCAGGGATTGAACCCAGATCTCCAGGCTTCCACAGTTAGGTGCCTCTACCCACCCGGTCATCTTACCCGCCTTCCTCTGTTTTTCTTAATACTCACCTGCAGCACCTCCTCCCACTTTGTGACACCACAACATGACAGCACCTCTCTCACTATGTAGTGCCCAGTGACCATGTATGGCTTACATGGGTGCCCCGGGTGCCCTCTGTCAGCTGCAGAAGTTCTGACTGGCTCTGTGGTGACTGCTTTACAGACAAAGGTGGTCCAAGAAGAGCCTCTGCAGAGGCTGAGCTCAGGGAGGCTGAAGGGCAGCTCACCGGTGGGGAGGTGTCTGTAGTAGTAGATGACAGGGTGAAGGAAGTTAGACATCCAGGCATCTTCTATGTGTGCCACGGACCGGTCATAATAGAAGACATCCTTCTCAGGCCCAGAGAAGTTCTTGCCATATTCCATGTTGATGACAAAGAGCCCATGCCGTGCTGTCCTCCCCGTGAGCATCTCCAGCTGGGCCAGCATCTGCATCGGAAACTCCTCCAGGTACTCAAATGAGGTAGCATTCCTGTGGGTAAGACCAGGGAGGGGTACAGGTTCACCACAGGTGACCAGGAATCTCCCATCCTATAATAACACCGTGGCCACCTTGCCTTCTGGAACATCTGGGGCAGGTTCCAGAAAGCTCTATTCAACCTGAGAACATGCCAGGGGCAAGGGTGTTCCAGGAAGAGGGAAAGTGGGGGAGAAGCTGCTCTCTGTAGGTAGAGAGGAGCGTAATGGGGATAAGGAGGTCGTCGGACTTGAGTAAAGGAGGGTTGGGGTGAATATACGCTTAAGTGGACAGAGAAGGGGAGCTGTTGGCCCCAGGGGAGTGGGGGCAGGGGCAACAGTATGGCTATCCCTTTAAAAGGGTGGGTGGTGGCTACTGAGGGCAGAGTAACTATGCTAGGAGGCTGCTGGGCCATTGTGGGTGACGGGACTAGGATGCTGAGTAAGCCTGGGTCCTGGCAAGACACCTGATCTAGACAGCTCTGGCACTCATGGAAGGGGTGCCGAGGACGAAGCGAGGTGGCGTGCTGAGCTCCTGGTCTCTCCTCCCCGAGTCCCTGAACTTGAGCAGCCAGGGCTTTGGATCAAGGGGTGTCCTCTGACTTAGGAGTCTTCCTGGGTTTCACTTGCCTGTCTTCTGTAAAGTCCTCCCTTGTCCTTTCCTGACATGTCCTTACTGTATCCTCAGGCTCCGTGTGTCCTGTGATTTGCCAGTAATCATTTGATCTAAAAGGGCCAAGCAGGTCCTTGCCTGAGGGGACTCTTATTTTCACCCTTCAATGCTGCAAGGGAATTATGCTCATTTTGGAGATGAGGCAAGAAAGCACAGAGCTAAAGTAACTCCCCCAAACCATACAGTAAGATGTCTATAATCCGGGCTTCACATGTGGGCTGTCTCCAAGACCTTGTGGTATTTACCTCACTGACTTCCTTGTCAGGATATATTAGCCTCTGCAGCCCTCTTCTGCACAGGAAACAACTGGGCCACTCAGCACAGAATAGTACCAGAAGCAAGGGGCAGGGTGTTTGGGTAAAGCAGGGTTGGGGGAGATGAAGTGGGAAGGGCTACTCACTCCTTCAACAGGATGATGTCAGCCAGCACGCTGAACATCTGGTACAGCCCAGAAGCCTCATTTACACGCCGAATGATGGAGCTGGCCAGTTGTGTGATGGGGTACTCTGTGGACGGCCAGCTGATGCCATGGTGCCGATGTTCCAACAGCCTGTGGACAGCACGCACTGAAATGGCCAGAGGGAGGAAGGGCCAAGATTTTATCTTGGCTCACTGGAGTGAGGTTCAGGCCTGGGGAGCATCGGCAGTGAAAGCTAAAAATACAAGTCTATGTATGTGTATGTGTATATATATATGTAGAGTATATACAGAGTATATATACAGAGTGAAAGCTAAAAGTACAAGTCTATGTGTGTGTGTGTATATGTAGAGTATATACAGAGTATATGTAGAGTGTATAGAGTATATGTAGAGTATATATGGATTATATGTATAGTATATACAGAGTATATATAGAGTATATACAGAGTAT
>JADRCH010000803.1:197422-209730 GCA_019843965.1 Rhynchomys soricoides
AGGCACACCATGGTACATGCTCTGTGCACACGTGCGAGTGTGCATGCACACACACATTATTCTTCTGACCTCCATAGGCACACCATGGTACATGCTCTGTGCACACGTGCGAGTGTGCATGCACACACACTATTATTTTAAAGAAGAAAGCAAAGCAAAGGCTTTCGAGCCACCACACGGTGCTGGCAGTTCTCTAGGCATGCACGTGCTCAGCCTCTAGAAGATACTCAGCATCCTTCACTTTCTATTTCTGTTTTTCCTTCAC
Source organism: Rhynchomys soricoides (assembly GCA_019843965.1). Taxonomy (NCBI): domain Eukaryota; kingdom Metazoa; phylum Chordata; class Mammalia; order Rodentia; family Muridae; genus Rhynchomys; species Rhynchomys soricoides. Next base: position 197,688 of record JADRCH010000803.1, read on the forward strand.
ATCGAAAAGTATCAGTTTCTGCTTGGGGATTATTCTCAGGGAATCATCATCGTCACCATCATCATCATCACCACCACCATCATCATCATCATCACCACCATCACCTTGATACTTGAACACAGGGCTTCAGGCACACTAGAGGACTGCTCTGCCATTGTGCTGTCCTCAGGCCTCAAATTACTTAAAAAAATTTTTTTTTAAAATTTTACAGGCAAACATTATTAAGACAGTAGAAGAGTGACATTTTTACTACTGAAGGTCTGGCACAAAGAATTGAACTTTCACTGAGGTGTTCCCACACCCTGGGTGCATGAGCTGCTTCATGGGTCCACACATTGAAGGGTACTACCTTATTTAGCTGTGAGGCTGGCACATCTTAGGCCACTCATCCCCTTGAACACACTTTAACTGCATGGGACTGAGCGTGTCTCAGCTACCCTTAGGTATCTACTCTCATGCTTCTTCTAGGCGGATCTCCAGACCATGAAAACATCCTTTTGATGCTTTTGGAAGTCAGGAGCCCTGGGATGGTGATCCTTTAGCCAAGCTTACCTGTGTATCGGAATCCATGGATGAAGCCGCCAGCGGATTTCCGGTAGTCCACTGAGTGGCTGGCAGTGCCTAGGACAAAGAGACCCCTGCTTCCTTTAGACTCATAGCTGGCTTTGATCAGTGGGTACTTCTTGCTGAACTCAGTCCCTGAGGAGAGTCTGAGGGACCTGCCAGTGAGAAGGGCTGTTAGGAACAAGAACTGCTGGGGACAAGGCACCCTGGCACCCTCCTCCTGCATTCCTGAAGTGCTCTCCTCAAGTCTACCCTGTCCCCAGGGAGGTCTGAAGGTGTATGAAGGGTCCCCACATCCACTCCACTTAGACTCACTGGTTGAAAATGGAAAAGTCAAACTTCCAGCCCAGGCAGCGGATGACACGGTCATAGGCCACCCGCATGGCGAAGTTGTCATTGTCATCCTGGGGGAGGGGAACGGAGTCGGCACTCTGGTTGCTGGTATTCTCCAGAAGGAACTTCAGGGTGATGTGGAACTTGCCCTTGCTGTCCTTCACGAGGGCCAGATACTCCAGGTCTGATTCCAGGAGCCCGTCTAGTGATTTCAGCTGGTAGGTGTCCAGCAGGCCATTGTTGATGGCTCTGGGGCCCCACAAGCAGGCAAGAGAAGAAAGAGAGGATCAGAGGGCTAGCGGTGTAGCTGAGGATGGGGACACTCCCACATTGGAGCTTTCTAACCCAAGGGAAGCTTAATCCTCACAGAGGTAACACCAGGAGGTTGTGAACATCTCTTTTCTTTTCTTTCCATTCCTTTTGTTTTTTGTTTTTCTTTTTTGGTAAAGATAAGGTCCTATGTAGTCCAAGCTGGCTTCAAATTCACTAAGTAGCCAAGGATGACCTTGGACTCTGACCCTCCAGCCTCTACTACCTGAAGTGTGGAGCTGAAACTACTGGTGTGTGTCAGCTCACCTTGCTTATGTGGAGCTGGGGACTGAACCCTGGGCGTTAGTATATGGGAGTCAAGCACTCATCAGGCCCCAGTGCTAGACCCTTAGGAGGTGGAGCCTAGTGGCAGATCACTGGGGAATGCCCTTGGAAGAGATTAAGGCAGTTCTGTTGGGACCCCTGTAAGTTCCTAGAGGGCTGCTATGGGAGGGAGCCTGACCTTCCCCTTGTTCTGGCTTCCCATCCTGTTATGCAACTTTGCTGTCTGACATTTGTGCCTACTGCTGTGATCCCATCTGCTATGGGGTGCTGGTGAGAGAGGAACTCACTGCTAGACTTAGCCTCTGAAATCATGAACTCAGCCGCAGGCATTTTCTTACAGTATCAAGAAACAGATTAGTATAGGATGCATGGTACACCATATGTGAGCAGGGATGTAGCATACCTGACATCTCCAACATAGTGGGTGGCCCAGGAGAGCCGAACCCGGGAACGGCTCAGCATGTGGACAAAGTTTGTGACACCCAAGATGTTTTCTGCCGTCTCGAAGGCCGAGTTCCCGTGGCCCAGGATCAGCACACTCTGACCCACAAAGTCTTCAGGGTCCACGGACACAGACTCGTACCCCTCCACATAGTCAGCACCAGGGAAGTCAACCAGTTTGGGGACTGCCAAACCAGTGGCTACAAGCAGGACGCTGCAGGTGGGGACACAAAGACGACTCAGATCTTCAGTTGTACAGCCACACAGTGTGGATCTCCTTAAAGATGTTTGCCCATTCACTCTTCCATTTACTGACCCACGCCAGTGTGCCTCTCTCCAAGCTAGCCACAGTCCTTCGTGCTTTGCTGGAAGGATACCATACCTGGGGATTAAGTTTGCTCACTGGTATTATGATAAACCAAAACCATCTCTTTTAATTTTTGTTTTGTTTTGATTTTTTGTTTTTTGAGACAGAGTTTCTCTGTGTAGCCCTGGCTGTCCTGGAACTCACTCTGTAGACCAGGCTGGCCTCGAACTCAGAAATCCTCCTGCCTCTGCCTCCCAAGTGCTGGAATTAAAGGCGTGCGCCACCACTGCCCGGCTCATCTCTTTTAATTTTGAACACAGCGATGAGGTCAGTTTTCCCGGGGGGATATACCCTACCCTGGCATTCAGGTTCCTCTTGGATTGGCAAGGCAGGCACACACATCTACTGTGCATTTATCTAGATCTTACCTACTCCTCATCTTCCCGCTCCTTAGCTTGTATCCCCTGGCCCATTTCACAGGGGAGGAGACATGGGGCCCTCCCTGCAGGTCTGGGCATCAGAACTCTTCAAAGCAGGAGAGCCACAATCTGAGCACAGAAGGGCCTACTTCCAAAGTCCTGTTGAGACGTGGGCTTGATATGTAGCCTGGGCTAGCCTTGGATCTGGCAGTCCTGTTGTCTCAGTCTCCCTAATGCTGGGGTCACAGGCATGTGTGCCATCATGCCCAGCTCTGCTCTTTATGCTGCTAGGGATTATAATGAGGTGGATTCTGTAGGCTGCAGAACGGTTTGACTATAAGGGATGCATACAGCAAACACACATTTGTTTTCCGACCCCCTTTCCTCTCTGCTCCTCACTCTCTTCTACTCCAGTGAAGCTACCTAAAGTCCAAGAGTCCCAGTCAAGACAACCCCTTTTCTCCTGAGCCACAGGAACAGACGAACAATAGTTACACATTTGTCTGGAGCCAGGAGTGAAGCTGACAGCCAGGAAGGGAACATGGAGTAGCAGATAAGGACATAGGCTTAGGTATTAGCAAAACCCCAGCCCAATTCAGCCCCACCACATTAGTGGTAAGACACAGCTTGTTGATCAAGTCTTCAGAGCAGAGCCTCACATCTGTGCCTGATAAGTATTAGGGAACACCTTCCCTAGGTTTCTTACGGTGATTGAACAAGTTTGAGATGCCCACCTATGTCTCCCAAACCAAAGCAAGGTAATATCAGTATCTGGAAGCCATGCTTATTGAGCTTTTTGCTCTGGTTCTGTTCTCAAATCCTATTGGCTAGTGTCTAATGTTGCCTGGACACTTCACTCTGCTTGTCTTAGCATGGGTTTTGGAGACATTTATTTTAGGAAACTATCAGATGTGTCCAACCCGTGGTCTCTGGACCACATGGGATCCAGGATGGCGATGATTATGGCCCAACACAATTTGCAAACTTACTTAAAATAAGAGATCTGTGTATACGTGTTTCATATGTTTGATTGCGTGGCTTTAGAACTTGAATCCTGTGCATGAAAATGTAGTGTAGTAATGTCAAAAGGCTGGACCTGCCTGCACGGGTTGTTGGGTACAAGCTATGCTCAAATGCAGTACCCAACTCCAGAGGCCCACGGTGAAGGCAATAGAGCCTGGCAAATCCTAGAGGATAAATTGCTAGATTTTCCCAAACATACTCAGCCACAGCTTTGTAAGGACGCCCTTTAAAAAAGTTGTACCAAACTTTGGCACTGCGCCCCATTGGGAGCAAGGACTACAACTGGTAGCCCCTTTCTCTCATTCTTTCCGATCTCGAGGCCAATCCAGCTGTGTCCTGAGGCTCCTTACCTGCACTGGTAAACCTGGCCCTTCTGGTCCGTCAGAATGAAGTAATGCCCGTTCCAGGCTTGTGGATCCTTGTCCAGAGACACATGGGTGATGTTTGTGTTGTATAATACATGGAGCCCCAGGCGCTGCGCGAAGTCACCCAGGTAGCGCACCATGTCACCGGCGTCGGGGAAGTAAGCCTGCGAGTAGTGTCTGAAGAGCAGGTGTGGGTCGTCGCTGAGCAGAGAGTTCCAGTCGTGGCGGAGGTTGAACTCGGCGTTGGCCTTGCCCGTGTGCCGCTTGTTGATGCTGATGAGCTTGCGGTGGCGCGGGTAGCGAGTGAAGAAGCTGCCAGGTGCGGCCTCGCGTTCGAATACCTCGTAGTCCCTGCCGGCTCGATGCAGGAAGGCGGCCATCTGCAGGCCTGCAGGCCCGGCGCCCAGCACGCAGTAGTCCCGGTGCGGACGGGAGCACACTGCCAGGTGCAAGGCTAGGGCCACCAGCAGCCCCAAGAGACCCATCCTGCGGCACAGTAGAGGAGAGGCCTCGCACCTCGTGGCTGGCAGCTGGTGACAGCCGGCTTTCCCGAGGAAGGAGAACCCAGGCGTTTGAGCCTCCCAGGGATCTGGAGCGGGGCCAGGACTGAATCCCGGGACCTAGGGGCTCATCTATCCCGTCTCCATCCCTTCCAGGTAGGATCAAGGGCCCACAGGAATTCTGAACCCCCCCAGCTCATCTCCATAGTCCTCTTTCCCAGGGTGTCAGACTCCCTTATTGTCATGGTAACTTCCAACCCAAGGGAGAGGCAGTTTCCCCAATTTCTCGCATTCTGGATGTGCCCTGCATTTTGGGAGGGGGTCTTCCCAGGTGGACCCTTTCAGAGGCTCTGGTCTGTCTACCCACCTTTCACCCTCAGGGGGGAACCTGAAGGAGGTGTGGCCTTTAAGGCCCCGCCCAAGCCCTCCGGATCACGTGAGGATGCCCCGGCACACCTGCCGCGGTCTCCGCTATCCCGCACTGCTTCTGGCGCGTGCGCGGTGCCCAGGCTGAGCTTCCGACCCGCACGCTGTCGCCGCCGGAGGTCCAGCGATGCTCCCAAGGCAGGCTGCAGTGGAGGGAAGCTACGGCCGACTCACGCCACAGCGGCCACGCCCCTCCCCACTCCGGGCCAATAGTAGGGGGCGGGTCACGTGTGCCACGCGCAGCACGCCGGGACTTGTGGGGCAGCGGGCGTACGAGTGGCCCGCACGTGCTGTGAGCGCTGTTTCTGAAGGTAGAGGCAACCCAGAGAACAGCAGGTCCATGATGGGACACCCCGGCCCTTCCTTTAGATTTGTGCTAATCCTTGTGCCAGAGATGAGAGATTTTTGGAGAAAATATTGGCATTTATATCCCTTTATTACTGTAGAAGACTGAAACTAATTGGCCAGTCAGTTTTGTGGGACTAAGGAGACTATGAGGCCAAGACAGATGAACCAATTATTTGTCTTAGAGACTTGATCGTTCAGTTGTCTGAAAGGTGGGTAAGGGAAGCAATTCCTAACACCTTGTAACTGACTGGTTAATAAAAAGTGCCAACGTTTGTATAAACAAAGATAAGTGGATTTTGAGACACCATAGTGGCTCACCAGCAATTGTGAGATTGAGGCAAAAGGATTGTCAGTGTGAGATCCTGTTTCAAAATCCCCAAACCAGAAGTTCAAATTGCAACCCTGTATAGGAAGGAGGATTTGAATATTCAGGCTGGCTCTCTGGAGTTACTCACCTGGTTAGACTACTGTGTGCCTGTTGGAGGGGCAAGGACAGCGACCTTCACAAGGCGATGCAGAAGCTGAGGGTTCTTAGGTAAAACATCTGGGAAGGACTTTTCCAGCTTCGCATGGCTGGAGCTGCTTCCCATTAGAAGGGAGCAGTGCTTCTGGAAGCCTATTCGGAACCCTGCCCACTTGCTGGCCCTTAGAAATTTACACCTTTATGATTGTCCTGGTGAAAGAAAACACACCCAGGAATGCTGGTGCTTTCTTTAGAGCCTGCGGGGTTGGGGAGTGGGTAAGAAGTCTCCCCCCCACCCCCCCGGGGGCAGACAAGAACTTTCGTTTGTCAGGTGGAGATTTCAGCTCATAGGAGGTTTAGTCTGGAGCTATCCTGCCTAGATAAGGTATCTCACCAAAAAAAAAGCAGAACGTTTTAGACACTGTGGAGAAGATGGTCGGCACTAAACGAAACTAAACGGAACCAGAAAATTGGTCTGCCTTTGGTGATGGAAATGAAATGCTGGTTAGGACCTCCAAGCCTGGCTGAGGTGCTGCAGTGTTCCCAGCCATTGATCTACAGCCCACAGCGTAGAGCCACAGGAGCTTCTTGTAGGTGGATTGGACCAATGGTCCTGTAAGAGATCTGGATTCTGGTCCACTCCTGAAGCCCAAGACATTTGTCACACTATATGTTCTTTGCACTCTACATTTAAACTCCATTACTCTAAAACTCAAGAGTTGGGGCTGAAGAGATGGCTCAGCAGTTAAGAGCACTGACTACTCTATCGAAGATCAAATCCCAGCAACCACATGGTGGCCCACAACCATCTGAAATGAGATCTTATGCCCTCTTTTGGGTTGTCTGAAGACATCTACAGAGAGTGGGGCCGGATAGAGAAGAAAAAGTGTCTGAAGGCAGCTACAGTATACTTCATATATAATAAATCTTTAAAAAAAAAATAGTCATGGCTGTTTCAAATTTGATTCCCAGAAACTCTAAGGTTTCTGCTCAGCTTCTCAACACAGAAGGATGAAGCCCCACATCCTTTGCTGGCTTAAGTTCAAACCTGGCTCTTTAGGAAGGCAGTCCCAACCCTGTTTCCTTCTCTGCAAGGTTCTGCTCCCACTCACATTGCAGTTCTGAGGGGGCAGGTGAGACTTACTGAAGTGTTCAGAAGAGCACTCAGTCCACACAGCCTTTAAACACACGTTCACATGTGACACACTGCTTTGTGCGGACTGGCTTGAGACTGTCCACCCCAGGCTAACCTTGTAAGCCACTGGAATCACCACCCAGCAGATACTCTGAAGATGTCTTCCTCAAGGGGGCCACCTCCCAACCTCCCCCTGCCCTTGGAGACAGCTTTGAAGGCACACCTAGGTCACCCTAGGGAAACACAGCAGGGTTCAAACTTACCGGTGGGACACTTTAATCCAATTCATGTTGTGGTGACCCCCAACCATGAAATTTTCATTGCTACTTTGTAACTGTGATTGCTAGCTACTGTTGTGAATCACAATGTAAATGTTTTCTGGTCTTAGGCAACCTCTGTGAAAGGGTCAAAGGGGTCACAATCCACTAGGTAACAGGACTTCTTGTGAGGGCTCCCCCTCCATAAAGCATCTCAAACTGCATGAATGGGCCTGTCATGGGTTCTGAAACTAACAGTCAAGGCCTTCACCCTACAGAAAGTGCAGTTCTTAGTGCTCCAGCAGTGATGGGACCACTCAACCAGCAGCCACAAGGCTACACAACCTGCTGTCTCTCGTCTCCCTCTCCCAAGGGCAGCTGGGAGAAGGAAGGGCTGCAGATCACAATGGGAGCACAGGACGGAGGAAGAAACCAAAAGGACTTAAATTTTATTTCATCTGCTAGAGAACAGGAGCTGGACACACACTGCCCAAGCACAGCTGGCTGCAACACACGTGGGCACCAGGCCAACTCATTTAAGCCTCCTCCTCTTCCTCTTCTTCCTCTTCCTCCTCCTCTTCTTCTTCCTCTTCCTCAGAGCTGAAGGTGCCATCAGGCAAGCTGTAGACTCGGATGACCTGCTTGTTGGGGTCCTTGAGGATGAGGTACTTGCCCTCCTCCAGCTTCATGCAGATGTCAATGACACAGCGCAGGATGCCCCAGGCATTCTCCACGCTCAGGTTGATCTGGCTGGCAAACTCATTGGGCTTAAACTGCTGGGTGCCTAGGATGACATGGCGTGAGGAGTCCTTTACGTGGTACCGGGACACATACCTGTTTGGGAGGAGGATTGGTGGTCAACTAGGCCATACAGAGAGATGGCAAAGCCTGGGGTCAGTACCATGGTAATGCCTGGCCTGCTCTTTTCCCAAAGTAGAGGGGGATGAGCAGCCTTTGATCCAGGCCCGACCCAGCACACGTGCAGGAGTCTCACCCAAGCTTCAAGTACTCAGATCCAGCCAGCAAAGCACAGCAGGTCCACCGTGCCAACTTGTAGCTGTTGTTCTTCAGTTCAGTGGCGATGACAGCCCCGCGCTGAGAGTCCAGCTTCTGACGCCAGTCAACCCCGTTACAATGCTGCACAAGAAAGCTGGGTGAGGGTGGCACCTCCCATGGGGCCCCCGGGTTTAATATGGAAGACAGGGACCACTAGCAAGAGAAGAGTACCCCTGAGTCAGAGGTAGACTGGTGATCACCCAAAAGACAAAGACACAGCCAGCTTTGTACAGCAGCCACTCAACCAGATGGTGACGAGTGACGTGGTACAACTCAGTGGCAAGAGTGCTGTGTGGTGAGAAGAGGCTTCACACTGTGCCACAGTAAACACAGAGAATGATGGTCAGAATCTAAGGGGCAGGTAGGCCAGCCTGAGGTGGAGCCATGGGCAAGAGCTCAGCACCTGATGCTTCACCGGCATACTGACTTCCAGATGTGGCGAGTGTGGTAGACCAAGGTCATAGGGCAGACCAAGGTAATAAGGCAGAGAGTCCCCACCATTCCAAGAACAGCATCTAACAGATTCTGTTTCCTTTAAAATTTGCTAGAGAGTACTGAGATACCAAAGAGCCCTGACACCATCCTGGGGACAATTACATGCAGAGAGAACTGAACAGAGTAGACAACAGTCAGACAGAAAACAGAACCAAATGACAGGCACAGGAAGGACTCCCTTAGCAGACTCCCAAATGGAGTAGAAAGATAATGAAAAAGAACCAGAGTGAGATGGGAGCTGCCTGGGTTCCTGGACTGCAGTGAGCAGGAGCTCAAAAGTAACAGTGGGGACAGGGTGAAGACTCGGGGGGTGTGGGTGTGTGTGAAAGCTGGCAAGGAACAGGGACTTCAGGGGGACCACTACAAGGAACTGACTTCTGCACACCGGAATGAACTCCCAGCAGACATTCTTCTGGAACCCACTCCGTTCTACAGACATGATCATTGCTACCCATGACACCACAACAGAGAACGAAACCACAACATGCTGGATGTCTGCCCACTAAACCCCAGTTGTTGGTGCTGTTTTAAGCCATTAAGTTTCTTGTCATGTGTTTGTGAGGCACGGGAACACTGAAGTATAAAGTACTCTGGGACATAAGCTGCATGGGGGACTTACCCTAAGGGTCCATCAGGGCAAACCCCACTCATGAGTGGGGCAGGGATGTGTGGAAACACAGATGCCACAGTAGAAGTCTAGAAGGCCACTAGCCCCAAGACACTGGCTCCCTAAGCCATATCTTCATAGCAAGTCAATCATCATAGGCTGCCTGGGCCTCAGAGCTGTCATTACCAGTATTCTTTATCCTGTACAGAGGCAGCACCTACCCCTGTGCCCTTCACTTTAATACAGGGCACCACACATAAAGCCAGGGAGAAAGGATGGTGCCTAACCTGGCAGTCCTGCAGCACTGGAAATGCACAATAGAAAGAAAGAGGACTATGTGTGCATATTTGTCCAGATCTTAGTCTTTGGGGTCAGCAGTGACAGAGCTAGATAAAGAGATCATAAAGTGGCAGTGAGGCTGAGTAAAGAAAGAGGTCAGAGTGACTGTGCTTTCAAAGACAAGGTGAGGTCAAGATCAGATTCGGAGACGGCAGGAGCCAGAATGAATAGATTAAAGCACTGAAGATAGGAGGAGAACCCTTAACTTCGTCTGTTCTACTCTCCCGGCATTGACTGAAACTTGAGTTATCCCTGCACCCACAATGGTTCTGAGTACCCACCAGGAATGAGCCAGCTTACTCCAGCCCACCCCACTACACACTGCAGGAACACAGCTGCGATGATGCCTCACCCTGGAGTCCCATTCATTGAGTGTCTTGATGTTGATGAAGGACACTTCCCCATTGGCCCCAGTCATGACACCATCATGTTCACAGCGGACAATAAGGTCAATGTCATCTCCAAGCTTCCACCTGCGGTAACTACAAGCACAGCAGACTCCTTCACTACCAGATCCACTGCTTTGGATGGACCACCCCAGACAGCACAGACCCGTCCTGTGCGCCAATCTCCATCACGGCCCCCAGAGCCGACATACCGGTAAGCAACGGAGGCGATCTCATTCTTATCCATGTCGTCCTCCACAAATGGGTTTGGGTTGGGGAAATTGTATCTTTCTCTCCCCTGCACAAGTGACAAAGCTTTCAGGAGCTGGGGTTGATTTCAAGTCAGCAGACCCAGCATTGCTTTTGACAGCCCTGGCTAGATGCTTGTGTCCTTGAGGGTATAGGCTCACTGTGTAGTAAGCACTAAGCCCAATACACTGCACTGAGTAAGAGCCACCATGCCATTCCCTGCTTCCTTCCTCACCACAGGCAGACTGCTGAGCTAACAGGACAGCAAGCAATGGCATTGCTCCTTCCTCCTCCATCATGGTAAAAGGTGGACTATTATTGTTCAATGCCATAGCCTCAAGGCAAGGAATGGCATTTTATCCAAAGGCATTCCACAGCCCGTCTGTGACACAAGCATTGCTAGTTACTCCATAGAGGAAATATGCCTGAGCACACAGACCCTTTTGCGGCTCGGATGCCAGCTACCAGGAGGGGGCGTGCCTGGCTAACCTCTGTGCAGAGCAGAGGCTCAGCAGCAGCAGCAGCAGCAGCAGCAGCGACCTAACCCAGCAAGCTGGCGCAGCTGCTCCTGCGTCCTCACCATTCTCAGGCACTGCTGGGAGAAGTTGTGGTTGATGTAGGTGGCCTCCATGGCCAGGTTGCGGGGTGAGTTGAAGGAATTGCCTTCATCCTGAGGGGGCTCGTTAGCTGTCTCGCTCACAGTCAGGAGGTCTGGAAAAGCCCAAGCATGGATGTCATCTGCTCATGCAGCCAAGAGCCACTGGCAGTGCGCACAGAAGAAGATGTACAGACCTAGATCATAGGGGCCGCCTTCAAAGAACTGCCTTCCGCTAACAGAGGACCCCCTAGGGTGTGGCACGCACAGGGAGGTGGGCAGGTCACCGAACCATTAGGTATGACCCAGCAACACCAGCCACACAGTAAGAAAGCCAGTCGTTCCTTCTCATTCTTTCTGGATTCCTCAAGAGAATATGTCTCTCTTGGCATTTTAACAAATGAGGCTTGAGACCCAAACAGAATCAGACTGCTTCGTTTTCAAGCTGTGATTCTGTGAATGATTCATTGACAGTGTGTATATACATGTGTGTGTCATAAAATATATGCATACACATTTTCTTTATAGTTCATAAACAGGAAGAGGAGAAGGAGGAAGACAGTTCTAGGCATCTAACACACAGCCATAGTGGTAGTGTGAGGACTCAGAGCTGAAGCCCACAGAAGCACTGAAGTGGTCTCTGCTTGGATTCTAGAGGATGGGGGGTGGGCGTGGAGATCAACACACTGCTCATTCTTAAGTAATTATTCTGAACCAACAACACTCATGCCTACCAAAGTCAGAGTTGTCCCGCTTGTCAAAGAAGAGCTTAGATCCAACTCTCTGGACGACGATGTCCCAGGAGTACACGGAGCGGGTGCAGCTCATCAGTGTGGCCAGGATGGCATCAGTGGCAAACACATTGCCCTGAGTTTTTGCCAGCTGAAAGGAGGGAGACAAGAGAGTGAACTGAGGACACTAAGGTCACTTGGGAAGGAAGACACCCCTAGTCACCCAAGGAGGCTGCAGCACAGGCCAAGCTCCACTCATCAGTTTCCAGCCAAGCCATCCCTCTACCTTTGTAGGTGAGAGAGCTAGGGCTCCAGGGCAGCAGAGTCAGTCTGGCAGAGCTGGAATCTGAGCATGCCTCTGCTCAACATATTTGAGTGTACCTAGCAACAAGTCTCCTCTTCCATCAAAT
>JADRCH010000803.1:209740-244816 GCA_019843965.1 Rhynchomys soricoides
CACCACATGTTCAGAGGGAGAAAATGTGCCTGATATGAAACATGCACACCTTCTCTGTCAGGTCCCTCAGACAACAGTATAACAACTGCTTATGTAGTAGTGTCCAGTTGCTGTGAGCAATCCAGAAGGGTCTGAACATGGATTGCTAGGGCTGACAGGTAAGTCACATCACTGGTACTGGAGCACCCATGGCTTTTGGTATCCATGGGGTGGTCCTGAATCAAACCCTGTGAATACTGAGGGACACCTGCACTCTCATGCCCTGTTCTTTCTGAAGCCTCAGCAACATTCCCAAAAGTGGGCAAAGGGTGCACACCTTCCGGATGACAGGGTCGTCTGTGGTGGTGACAGTGTGGAAGATGCGCTTGATGCTCCGCAGAGGCTTCTCACTCCTCGTGGTGATTCGGTCAAAGGCTTTGTCATAATATTCCAGTGCTCCGCAGCACTCGCTGAGGGAGAGGGAAGAATCAGAGAGATCCTCCCTACCTCTTGTATGCCATGGAATCAGAAGTTGTATCTACTGGGCATGCCCAGCACTGCAGTGGTGCATGCCTGTAATCCCAGATTAGGGAGGCAGATGCAGGAAGATGGCAAGTTTAAGTCAGAGCTGCACAGGAGGGTCCACCTCAAAATAAACCTTCCCCAGAAGTCGAGTACTTACGGAGATGGCATTAATCTCTCTGAAAAAAGAGACAAACCTTTAGTGCTAGCTTAGTTTCCTGTCTTCGTAGCTCCCAATGTTCCTCTGTAGAACACAGGGAAAGACCTTACACAGTGAGCCTTCCCTGGGAAACTGAGCCCATTATAGAGGTGCCCAGATGGGTGGACATCTAGGTCGAAGCTCTGGCTCCCCACTGACTTAACTCTACGTCCTTGTCTTCTGATGCACAAAACGGAGTCTTCTGAACATCTGTCATGCCTCTCCTGCCTCAAGAGCTTAGTAACTGACCTACTGTGCCTTTTCTCTAATGCCAAGAGTGGAAAGAAATTAGAACTTTTAGTAAACTCAATGTACTTTTTTAAGGGGGTCTTGATTTTTCAAGAACATACCCACCAATCTTTTTTTTTTTTTTTTTTGGTTTTTCAAGACAGGGTTTCTCTGTGTAGCCCTGGCTGTTCTGGAACTCACTCTGTAGACCAGGCTGGCCTCAAACTCAGAAATCCACCTGTCTCTGCCTCCCAAGTGCTGGGATTAAAGGCGTGTGCCACCACTGCCCGGCTATACCCACCAATCTTACACAGCACCGTAAGTGGCTTCAAAATCTGCCTTGGAGTTGCTAGGACTCAAGGAGACATTGGTCCCCAGCAGGCAGACATGCTTAAGAGTGGGGGTACCAATGTAGAAGCAACTCACATGTCTTGAGGCTCTGACACTTCCAAGTAGCGCATCTTCATCAGCTGAGGGAAGTCCATCTCCTCCTTCACCTCCCAGTCACTGCGAACTTCAACTGAGGAATCCCGAGGTTTCTGCAGAGGAAACACAGGAAGATCTTCACATCCTAAGCAAATAGCAAAAGACAGAGTAACAAGGGAAGGGCTTTCATTCAATCATTATGGTCCTGGCTGTTTTCTTTTTTAAATTTATTTTTATCTTATTTATTTATTTATTTAACATATGCGTGCTCTGCTGCATGTACACCTGTATGCCAGATGAGGACATCAGATCCCTTTATAGATGGTTATGAACCACCACGTGGGTGCTAGGAATTGAACTCAGGACCTCTAGAAGAGCAGCCAGTGCTCTTAAAAGCTGAGCCATCTCTCCAGCCTGGTCCTGGCTGTTTTTAAGCAGGGTCTGTGACTCCTGGCAGCTCAGAGAAGGAAGCAGGGACTCAGCATGGGGCTTCTCAGTGTGTCAAGCACATGCCTCTGACACAACAAGCCACTAACTCACAGTGCACCGTCATGATTCTATCACCTTACAGCCCTCAGGACTGGAGCCAAGTTTCTATGCTTGAAACGCAGCTGCTCTGGTGCTGGCCACACTCCTAGCCCAAACCCCACTTTTGTTCATGTCTGCTATGCTCACAGCTCCCACAAAGATGTTACTCCTAACAGTGCCAAAGTGGAAAGATGAATGGCTGAAGGAAACGTGACAATCCATACAAAGAACCACTCTTGGGCAAAAAGGCCTCAGTACAGTAGGCTCCATGGCTGCTGTACACCAGTGGGTCTGTACCAGCCACAATGTAAACTGAATACGTGGGATGATCAGCATGCTGAAAACCCTCCCTACCAGGTGGCTGACAGAGGAGGGCCACTTGGGATTAAAAATGATACTTTCAACACATAAATAATCCAGAGGCAAGCTAACGTCCAGAAGGGGACACACATAAGACATGCTAAGCAAGTGAGTGCACACAAATCTTGATCTCCAAGGGTGCTTGGAACCAATCCTTGACATGAAGAAAAAAGTGGAAAGACTGTACTAATACAGGCCGCGATAGAGACAGATCTTAAAAGTGGCACACTAAATAAAGGGCACAAATTATGCTTCCATTTTACATGAAATGCCCGCATCAGGGAATTCCAGAGACAGCAAAGAGCAGTCAGTGTTGGCTAGGACTGGGGAATCCCAGGACATGCCTACGGTCACAAGGTTTCTTTATGAGTCACGCAAATGGTGACTGAGACCACGCAACTGTACAGTATGACTCCTATCTTTGAGGGTAAAAAGAGAACAAACCCATCCAATTCCCAACAGAACCCCAGTATGGACATAATACCTGTGACTTCTGGTCCCATTTTTGCCTCACTCCAAATTGCTTCTGGAATTTTTTCTGCAAGCGAATTCGTTCTCTAAAAAGACAGACAGAATTAGGAGGTTTTGTTTTTTTTTGCAATAGTGAAAGAAGCCAATCCCTGCCCCGGCTCTATGATTTCTGAATACAGCCCATTTGGGAACACAACTTTGACCTGGCAGGAAGGGATGCTCACCTCTCTTTCTGCTTGGCACTCTTGGGCAGTGTCTGCAGGTTGAACTGCACCATGTTCCTCCGATCTTTGTCTCTACGGAGATTCCGCTGGGGAGCAGGAAGAGACTCATGTTAAGACCTTGGAGACAAGGCTTACGATATCCTGAGAGATCCGGGCAGTGGTGGCGCACGCCTTTAATCCCAGCAATCGGGAGGCAGAGACAGGTGGATTTCTGAGTTCGAGGCCAGCCTGGTCTACAGAGTGAGTTCCAAGACAGCCAGGGCTACACAGAGAAACCCTGTCTCAAAAACAAAACAAACGATATCTTGAGAGTAAGTTTAGGGTGTGAAGTTCTAAGTTTCACGTCTCTTCACTTTTACTCTGTAGCATCTACAGAATATGGGCTAAGGGGGGAAGTACTTGGCTCTCAGCCCCAATTTAATGTGGGTTTACTAGTTTTATTGGAGTTGCTAAATTTGCAACTTTATGGAGCAGGAGGCAGCCTACCAAACCATCTAATTAACAAAGGCTGTATGTGGCAATTCAGCAAGGAAATGGGTTCCCAGCACAGCTGTGTGATGTCTGAACTACCGTGAAAGAAGTCTAAACTCCTTCAACACATCCCTAGACCCGTTACAAGTTACCCTGATACAACTGGTCACTAAACTGCCTCTTGGGCAAGCCTTTCCTTTCTCATCAGTATTCCCAACATGGTTGCTGAGCAGCAGAAATTTCCACAGTAAGAGCTCTGAGGTGCCAGCTGTCAGCCGTGGCCTACCTGTGCGAATCTCATCCGGTTCCGCTGGTAGGCGGTCTTCTGTGTGCGCGCTGTGTCCACCAGCTGGAAGCTTGTCTCATCCTCCTCGTGGAAATATGCATACTGACTTCCCCCACCGAACTGAGAGGAGTACTTGTCTGCAGGCAAAGATGACGGTGTGCCAAGTGCTACCTATAGACAGGCTTTGACCCTGTTCTCTCAAGTGTGGCTCTGACCTGAAGCACTGGCCAGAAGCTTGTGAGATGGGCAGACTCAGACCCGCCCAGACCTGACAGATGGGAACCTGTATTTAAACATGATCTCAGGTGATTCACACTCACATTTAAGGTTTAAGAGCTTGGGTCTAAAGAACTTACCAAGAGAGCCCAAGACGCTCCCTCTCACTTCACCTCTGCGTGGTCATGTAAGACTCTGAGCTGTACCACCATCCCCAACCATCACCCAGAGCCATGGACACAGCCATTGACCATGACAGACTTTCTTCTGACCTCATCCACCTTCATTTGGTACTCTAGGCAGCCATGTCCAAACATTTAACTGGCACCAAGAAAAGCGTTTTCCCTTACCAGAACCTTAAAACCAAGGCCCGAAGCCCAGACCCCATTGATTGATGGCTCCAAAAGTCCAAGCAATAGAATACAAATGGTAGCGTTTAGGAGTCTCTGGATGTCCTGGGACTACTTCCAAAACTATGGGTTGTGCACCCCGTATTCCAGACTATACTCCCAATAACTACCATTACCATTTCTTTTGCTTTCTAAAAAACTTTCACATGAGACTTACTGAAAAAAAGTAATGACCTTCCCAAGGCCTAGATGTGGGCTGCCCACCGAGGAACACTTACTTGTGTACCTCTTGTCCTGGTATGTGGCCCCTGTCCAGTCTGCAACCTGTTAGGGACAGTGAAGACAAGGAAGAGGTCAGGCAAGTAGGCTTCTGCTGACCCAGAAAGCCCAGACAGCGAGGGAGACAAAAGGCATCAGCGTCGCCTCTGATGCTCTGCATGTGGCTACCCCACCTCTGACTCATTCCGGAGGTCAGGGCCTTCCTTAGCTGGCATCCCCACAGGAAGTATACCCATGAAGAGAACAGAAAGGAAATGGGGATCTATGGAGTAGCTGCCCCAGCTGAAGGGACCCAATACCTTCCCCAGCCGATCTCCTTTGCTGAATGGCTGGTAGGGCATATCCCGAAACTGTTCAGGAACGGCACAGGGGCCCCAGCCCGAGGGGTTGTCCTGGATGACAGGTGTCATGAACTTCGCCATCTTCTAGAACCTACAAACACAAGCAGCAGGAGAAGCTTTAGAAAGAAGGCCACAAGGTCTCAAACACTCTACTCTCCACTGAAGCTGCATTAGGGGTACAGAGCCCTGGCTCTCGAGCACCATGGACAGGGTGTTCTTGTAAACTGCTCTGAGAACACTTAAAACTCAGAACACTGCCAACACCAGCCACATTTTCCTATGCTGCACAGATTCTAGGACAGGTTCTTTTTTGGTGAACATCTTTGAAATGAAGCTGTGCCTCACGCTTGATGGAGTGTCACATCTTTTCTTTCTCAGTATAACATACGATAAGGTGTCTCCAATTATTAAAGATAGTAAGAGTGTGATGAACCCCCCCACAAACACCTTCACCAAAGCATTCAACAGCAAACTTCTCTAAGCCCAGTCTCTAAAATAAAGAGTGGTCTACATCAGAGGGCTGTTGTCAAAGTCTTGACAGTTGTCATACCGCACGGTTACCACCCAGCTACACAAAGGCACTGGCACAGAGTGCTTTAAAGATCCTCTGTCTGCTGAGATGGTGCTGCAGGTAAAGGTGGAACCAAAGTGGAAGGCGAGAACTGACCTCCAGCTGAATGCCACGGCATGGCATGGCATGCTGGCATTCACTTCACAAATCCCCCCCCCCCCACATGCATACACTGCAACAAATATCCTAAAATATAAAAGACGAAAAACAAACAAGCCCATCCCCTGAACCCTCACCTAGACCCTGTCCTTCCAGTGTTCCGTTAGCACAAGACCTATACAGTGCATTTAGCCAGGCAAAAGCACTGTTGGTGGCCAAGGTCACCATAAACTTCAGAGCAAAAGCAGCAGGGTAAGGGCCAGTGAGACAGCTCAGTGGGCAAAGGCTGCAAAGGGGGCCAAGTGTCAGAAGTCCATAAGCAGGAGCACCAGAACACTGTTCTGACTGCTTACAGCACATGGGCTCATTAAACCCATCCTGTGGGGCAGAGGCCAGTCCTGTCCCCATTTTCTAGGTGAAAAACATAAAAGTACAGCAAAGTAAAAGTCACAGTGCTAGATGATTAAAAATTTGAACACACAGGCAGTGTAGCTTTGGCCCTCTAGTCCGTACATAGCACAGTGTCTAACACTACAGCTTATTTTAGAAAAGTAAAAGCTATTATCTGTATAATCCAGGGGATTGCTGGACTCTTCCCATCAAAAACCAAACCAAACAACAAAGGAAAAAACAAACAAACCATGCACTGACCACCCACAAGAAACCCTCTGACATCATCCAGAGAAAAAGTCATCACACTAGTTCTTGAAGGCTGGAAAGCAACTGCAGAACACCAGTAGAGAGCTCAGTGACCTCTCCTCCTTCTCTGACACAGGGAGGCTGAAGATATTTAGGTGACAGGGACAAGGAATAAACCTGGGAGCTTCACTCTCTAAATGTGAACTTATGCTAAACTGTAGGAAGAACATGGGAGCGGGAAGGTGGCAGACTTCACACAGCTGATATTAAGAGGCCCCAGGATGTCGAGGTACTGTGCTGGACATTTTACCACCACTGCTCCCTCACAACCCATCTTTGAGACACAAAGTTAGCCTGCTAACTTGAGGAGTCCATCTATCCATCACTTCAAACACATTTTCCAAGGTTATCTACTTAAGCCTGGCCTTCTGGTTATAGTGTAGTTAGCTGACAGCCTGAGCATCTGTGGCTTTAAGACATACCCAACAAGTTGCCCCAAAAGTTAACTGTAAACTTGAGTTGTCACAAGTTCAAGATGGCTCAAGGCTTGACGTGCCTCATCTCCCTGGATGGGCAGGGTTTATATGTGAACCAGAAAGAAACTGGTAGGGGGAAACTAAAATGGCGCGACAGCTGTATTGGCCACACTATAGTGTGGATCACTGTGGACACTACAGGTGGAGCCATCAACTCCTGGGCTCCGTTTCAGACCAGAGCTGGAACCTGCTCCTCTTAGTCGCCCATTTCAGAGCACAGAAAGAATCTGTTCGAACCCCTAGAGGAGGCTCCTTCCCCCCCACCCCCAACCCACCCCACGGCGCTGAGCAAAGTGTCGGGAGAGGGATCCACACAACATCCGTTGTCTTGCACTCAGTGTCGTGCCTGGGACCACCGGAGGCCGGTTTCCGCCCCGCCCAGCGGAGGGGCACCGACAACAGGAGAGGACGTAAAGGAAGGCTCTTCCGGGAGCCCCCAAAGCCATGCCTAGCCCAGGCTGGCTCGCGAGGTCCGCGGGGCCCTACAAAACAAGCCGCTCACCTGCAACGACCTCCGCAGGCCCGGATGGCGACAGATGGCCCGGGTAAGAAACTGCGATCGCCTTGATTCTCGGAGGAACCAAGACAGGAGGGAAGACGCGCACGCAGGGGCCGGTGCCGTAAACCGCGACCAGCGCTGTCGTAAATGGCCTTACCACTGCCTTCTTAGTCAGCGGAAAAACGTCAAGCCGTAAAGTGAGACACAACCGGAAGTCTGTCACAGCTCTTGGCTAAAATCCCTCGTTCGTCTCTGAGGTGCCAGACACAAGTGAAGTGATTACGTCAGCGGCATCTGGGGACGCCCAGAGCGGTTCGGAACTGAAACGTGGTCACGCTCGATGCGAGAGAAGCTGGGGCGGGGAGTTGGGACCACCTCCGCGGTGTCCCACAATGCTTCGCGTCCGCCTCGACTCCTTTGCCTCCCACAATGCCCCGCCGCTCTCGCTTTTTCCAGCCTGGTTGAACCTTACTTGGAGGGTGGCCCGGCGCATTTCTTGTGCTTGTTACCAGTGGGGTGGCAAATGACCTGCGTGGTCCGGGTTGCTAGAGCTTCGGGGTGCCC
Organism: Rhynchomys soricoides; assembly: GCA_019843965.1. Classification (NCBI taxonomy): domain Eukaryota; kingdom Metazoa; phylum Chordata; class Mammalia; order Rodentia; family Muridae; genus Rhynchomys; species Rhynchomys soricoides. The sequence continues at coordinate 217,529 of JADRCH010000803.1, forward strand.
GGCAGGACTCAAACCTTTTTTCCACAGATCTCAGGCGTCTTTCAACGGAGATTTGTGGTCGCTAATTTTCTTTTCCAAAAGCAGATTTAGAGTGTATCGCTCTAAATCGATATTCAAGTCGGGGCTATCATAGCTGCAGTCCAGGAATCTGCGTCTTAATTGATAATCACAACTCACAGGGTGCGGTTCAGTGTGACTTTTTGGCTTCTTCCACCCCTTGCAGCCGTAGAGTGCTAGGCAATTATGAAACCTGGAAAGAAACTAAGGGTGGGCTTTTATTTAAAGTTGGTCCCTTCTGTCTGGCTGTTTGGGTTTCTTTGAAAGTTTCCCAGCTGATCTCCTTTATTAGAAAATACATCTTAGACACATGTGGTGTCCAGGTTCAGCCAAGTCTAGTTTTATGACCTTCATATCTCTGTCTTTTTCTTCTCTGGAAATGCTAGATAATAAGGGATAAAATAAATGGTTGTCAAAGTACATTCCACCTTCTGGTCCTTACCGTGGATACCACTTGGATGAACTTATCAGGTGATTTGGTCTCTACATGTGCTGAAAATGACAGGAGTGCCATTTCATTAAATTACCAATGAGCTTGCTTTCCAGTTTTCCCAATTTTTGTTCCCTAGATTTGGTAGGTCCTGCTGGGTCCTTGTCATTGACTTCCTTTCATTTTCCCACCACATTCTAGCCTGTCTGTATTGTAATCTCAGCCACATCTGAGTGCTGTCTCCCCTCAGTACCCTCTCCCCTCATTGCTCCTGCCATTCAGACTGCTAATGGATGGCTCTTCAGCATGCTCAAAGCTCTTCCCACACTTCCTAGGGAAGCTTAACATGAAGCTAGACTAGCTTCCTGTGGCCCAGAATCCCTGGCTGTGTTTTCACCCTCTCCCTGCCATTCTGCACAACCTCTGTTCTGGCCACCATGCCCTGCTCTCATTCCTCTCTCAGCAGATCCTACACTTGTTCTTTCTGCCCTGGGGGTTTACTGTCACTGCCTTGGTCCTGTCATGTATATGTCTTTAAGAGTTGGCTTCTAGACAGGTCTGGCAGCATGTGTCCTGGGATCCCTCTACTCTGAAATTGAGGGGATCATAATGTTAGACAGCTGGTGAAGTTGGAGATTGTGAGAAAAGGCACTTGCCTTGAAAATCGAGCCATCCTGCTGACTCTAAAACAGTTGTTAAAAAGTTGAAGCAAGTTCTGAGTTGCTCAGGATGATCCTGAGCTCCCAATACCTGAAAACTTGAGACAAGGATTGCTGCAAACTAGAGGCCAGTCTGTGCAGACCTGAATCTAGCCTGAAGTAAGACTCCAGATCAACACAAAATTGAAATGCTCCAAATATAAAGAGGTGTGTATCTTTGCTGAACTGCTCCCATCGTGCCTCTCCCTCTTTTCCCCCCTTCTTTTTGCTGTGGCTCCCAGAGGCCATCTGCTGCAGCCTCTCTGTTGTCAGAGTTTAGTCATCTTTCCCCTGTTCTGGCCCAGCTGTTCTGCTCTCTCAGATGGAGAGAGATTTGGAGGGTCCTGCCTCATTCATTCTCAACTCACCACATAGCTTGATCTCTCCCTAGAGTCCTTGCCACACCCACTCCAGACTGTAATTCTGCAGTTCTGAATCACTCTTGGGTGGTGGCATTGTTCTAGAGAGTGCCCAAGAAGTGTTTTTGTGGACCTAAGGCCTTTAGAACCTGCTTTAGAACAGGAAATAAAAGACTCCCCTACATTTCTCAAGGCCCTGGGTTTGCTCCCCAGCACTTCGTACAGATTAAGGTCATTTTCAGCCTGAAGTTCCAGGCCAGTCTGGGCTATATAAGACCCTGTCTCAAGTCAAAGTTTACATTCTTGTCAGAAAGTGTGAAGTTGGGAACAAGGGCCTTTTTCAGTAAAAAGGGTTTTCACATTTAGTCTAGTTTGGAAAAGCACAAAATCTCCTTGAGTAATTGAGTAAAGAACTCATTTATGACTCATGATGGTTAAGATTAGCATTGGGATTTATGTTTCAAAGCCTTGTGCTTTATGATTATAGCATCCCGTTTATTTGTTTTGAGGCAGGGTCTCAGTTCATATCTTTGGCTAGCCTAGATTTTGCTATGTAGACCAAAATGGCCTCCTTTTCATGGAGATTTACTTCCCTGTGCCTCCTGGGTGCCAGGATCAAAGACACGTGCCACACAACCAGCACAGCTTACAGATTTTAATATGACTTTACACATGGCCGAAGGAGTGACAGGCAGATACCCCCTACACCTGCTCCATCAGGGTTTCTTTTAGCCAATGAGAGAGGTGTGCTCTATCCTCTTGGGGTGTTCTGTGTGGTGTGAGAGGGAGACTGGGGCAGAAGGGAAAGTGTCTCCTAAGAAATGACATGGGGGGGTCAGAGGAATGGCTCAACTGCTCTTTCTGAGAACCCAGGTTTTGTTCTCAGTACCCACATGGTGGCTCACAACCAGTTTTGGGAGATCCAATGCTCTTTTCTGGCTTTTGTGGATACCATTCATGCAAGTGGTACACAGACATACATGCAGCTATACATATTAAAAAATAATTTTAAAAAGTGACGTTTGACCAAGAGCTGAAAACAGGCAAGCAAGGCAGGTGTCCACTCTTGATCCTGTTGTCTCCCAAGTGTCTCGTCTTTTTGATGTTTGTATTACCCAGTACTTTACTTGATTCGCGTTTCTGGCAGTTCATGGAGCCTTAGGCACAGAGTGTGCACTTAATAAGGATTTGTTGACTAAAGAAACGAAAGGACTGGAGTCAGTAGGCAAGGAGATACTCTCTCTGCATGGCTAAGAGCTCCCCACTTGCATTAGGATCTCATGTTTAGCGATGGACAGAGCTGATTCTTGTTTCAGAGAACTCCCGTGCTGATGGAAGCAACCATAGGAGCCTGCCAGGCCCTTCTATGTGTCCACAGAATTCACATCTGGAAGTGAGAGGCCCCAACCTGTGCTACACTGTTCTGTTCTGACAAAACATGAGTCTAGCTAAGGGAAGTGCATGTTCTAATGGAACCTACAGTGCCACGGGGAAGAATATAACATTTACTGAGTGCTGGCTATATGCCAAGTGCTTTCCACAAATGACTTTTAAAATGACCACTCTAATAGACAGGAAAGTAGGCTCTGAGCATTTGGCTCTGTGGGTACATAGCTCACAGAGCAGGCAGCAGAGGCAGGATCAGACAGCGGTTTTTTTGATTCCCAGGTGGTGTGGAGGCAGAGGCCTTCCCTGGACAGCATGGTTCTCTTGTCTGTGCCCTCTGGCTCTAACTTTCTTCCTCCCCCCCACACTGACTCTTCACTGTGAACAATTCCAGTGACTTCCTGCAGGCTGTGCTCAGGGGCTGCAATTCATTGAGAAGGGGACACTGGCTTTGTGTGGGAGTGTCCTGTGCGTGTCACACGTGTCGTGTGTGGAAGAAGACATTCTGGACATGTTTGGGGGCTGATTCAACTCCTGTAGTCCAGGCTGGCCTTGAACTTGTAATCCTCTTACTCAAGGCTCCAGAGTGCCGAGATGATGTGTGTGAACTATCATGCCTGGCTCTTGCTTTGAAATTTGTGTTTAAAATGTTAACCGTGTCTCGAAAAAACCAAAAAAAAAAAAAAAAAAGTTAACAGTGGTCTTGATTGTGACATTTCTACACATGCACACGGGCACATGTCAATCAATTCATTCCCATTGCTCTTTCTTATCACCCTTCTTCCTCTCTCTTGTCCCTCACCCCGGCATCACATACAGAGTTCAGGAAATCAGAGCTCAGTTTGGAATAGAGGAAGGCTGACAGGCTTCTGAGGCCACACAGTGGTGAGTGGGCAATGCACTTTCCAGCTCTGAAGTTGTCCCTACTACAGGAGAGCCCTGACTACTCAAAGCCACTATATAGCGAGGAAGCCCAGGCTGCCCACATGGACTCACCACATAGGTAGATCAGAGAGCATCAATTTCTTGACCTCTCTGCTCTCAGGCTGCGTCCTGTATTCTGTCATTCTGGGTTGTGAGGAGAATGGCTTGGCCTAACTGAAGGATGACCATAAAATTTATCACCCAGATTAGAACATGTTGAGGAGGACATCTCATGATCATATCACTGTGAATGACTGCTTTAGAAAAAAGATGTCGATGGTGGGGAGTGGTGGTGTAGAGTGATGTTTTCTGAGCATCAGAGCAGCTGTGACTACTTGCAAGAGACCTGTGATATCCAGTCTGTTACCTGTAGAGGTGGAGGTGGGAACCTTCACCTGAGGTTCCACCTCCTCTCTCCGATACCTGGACAGTAGGTGATTCTGCCTTTAAGTGTTCATGGCCTCATGGACTCAGGTGATGCTAGGTCATATAAAGTTGCTAGAAGGAGTGGGGTGGGCTCCATCTGTGCAGCTGTATGGAAGTTGTCATCCATGTTGGGGTGAGGCCACCTTGGGGTTGCCCACGCTGTGTAAGCAAGCCCGGCAAACTCATTGATTCTTCAGAGTGGACTTTGGTGGAATTAAACTTTGTTTGTTATTGAGGCCTTCTAAGGAGGAGGTACATCCTTGTTTATGTAAAAAATTCCCACAATATGTGGTCACCCTAGGTTTTGCTCTCTGTAGTGTGTAAGCATGTGAACCTGGACTGTTCTCCAGAGGCTTGCGCCTTGGGACTTGTCTTCCAGCTGGTGGCACTATTTTGGGAGGCTGTGGAACCTTTTGGAGGTGGCATCTATCTGACTGGGGCATGTTGATCACGGAGGGTGAACCTTTGAAGGTCATATGCTCTATATCTAGCTGGCTCCCTCTGCCTCTAGGCCTGCCATCACGTGAATAGCTACTGTCCCCCACTCCTGCCTTCACAGATGGGGCTGTCCCACCACACCTTCTCACTGTGACAGACTCAGATACCCTGAAACCGCAGCCCCAAATCCTCTTTTCCTGTCGCTGTTTTGGTCACAGAATAGAGAAATTTATACTGTACAACAAACCATTCCAAAATTCGGCCACTAAAACAGCAGCAAGCCTGCCCTGGTCTTTCAGTTCTGTGGGTTGGGGCCTGGGAGCTCTGGTTGGTAGACTGGCCTGTAGCCTCCGGTGCTGCTAGGTTAGAGTTGATAGGGATGGAGAAGGGGGCGGGTCATGGTTGTTCCCCTCTCTCCACTTGGTTATGAGTTGGCCTGTGTGTTGAGTCCATATGGATCTAGGCTCTTCCTCAACATGGTGTCCTGGAGTGGTCAGACCACTTATGTGGGCACTGGTGACTTCGAAGCCAGAAGCTACATCACCCACCCTCTGCCATGTAGCCTCGGAAGTTTCTCAGCTTCTTGAGGTCACAAGTGAGTCAAAAGCTTTTCCAGAGTCAAAGGAAAGGGATGGAGATTGGTGTTGTGAAGGCAGTGTTCACTGTCGACTTGGTGCAATCTAGTCACCTGGGCAACGGGCTTCTGACATGCCCGTGGTGCATTATCTGGAGTATACTAAGAGCTTTGAAAAGGCCCATCTTAATAAGGACTACACTGGGCTGAGTATACCAGACTGTATAAAATAGAGAGCATTGAACATTAGCGTGGGCACATTCCCTGGTCTCTTCTGATTGTAGATGCTCTGTGTCCAGCTCTTCAAACCCATGAGGCCTTGACTTCTCCACAGTGATAGACTATAACCTGAGACTGTGAGTTAAATAAAGTAAGTCCTTTCTCCCTGGAGTTACTTCTGTCAGAGTATTTTGTCATAGGAAAAGAGAGTAAGGTGTCATGTTGGGTAAGGTTCAAGGCTCTGGAGGGCAGGTGGAGCAGGAGGTACTGCTTAAGGTTATATCATGTGGTTTCTCCTAAGAAGCATCAGTTTGGTTATCTGCAAAGGCATGACCAAGTGGTTTGGAACACAGCAGATTACCAGGAGTTCCTCTCAGGGAGGAGCCTAGACTGGGACTAGGGCGCATCCTGGGAACTTTGGCCACTTAGCTGGTGTCCTCTTTAGAGAAAGCATGTGTTGTGGTTAGTACTGATGCCAGCTTGACAGGATCTAGAGCCTCAGGGTGTTTTGGGTGTGTCTGTTGGGGATTTATTAGATTGGGGGAACTGAGATGGGAAGGCACACTGTAAACATGCATAGCACCCCCATCCCCTTAGGCTGGAGGCCTGGTGTCAATAAAAAGGAGAAGTGAGCAGAATATCACCATTCACCTCTCTTTGCTTTCTAGTTATGAGCTGCCTCGAAATCTTGCCACAGGGACTCCCCTACCCTGAGGTGGACTGCACCCAGGAACTGTGAACCTTATCTGGCTTTTGTCAGGTATTTTATTACAGCAGCGGGAAAACCAACCCAGTGTGAATGGAGGTGTCCCTCAGTATCAGTAGCACAGGAGGGGACGGTGATGGAGCCATCTGCCATTGTCTAGGATATGAGCTTTGATGGCTCTATCATCACTGTTTCCTGAGCAAGACCATGCCTCTGAAGGGAGTGGGGGCACATGCTAGTCTGTAGACAAACACTTCCTGGGCTAAAGCTACTCCTCAATTTGATCTCTTTTGCCAATCTCTCCTGCCGTGAGCCTGGGGAACCTCCTAGCTCTTTAGGTGTCATGGTACTTGGACTATTCAGGGTGACAAAGTGTCTCAGCTGGCCTGTGGCTAGATTTTTTTCTTCATTACTGACAGATCTTGTATTTATGTGCCAGCCTTATTCGCTTGATTGAAAGGCTTGGCCTTCTATGCAGACAGGCCTCAGATTCTACAGCAGACTCACCAGTGTGTCATGGGCCTGCCGTGGGCAGCCCCACTTCTAGAGAGCCAATCTGCATCTCATCTGCTCTTCTTCTTTTTAAAAAAATATTTTATTTATTTTATATATATGATAAGTACACTGTTGCTGTCTTCAACACACCAGAAGAGGGCATTGGATCCCATTACAGATGGTTGTGAGCCACTATGTGGTTGCTGGGAATTGAACTCAGGACCTCTGGAAGAGCAGTCAGTGCTCTAAACCACTGAGCCATCTTTCCAGCTCCTCATCTGCTCTTCTTAAAACCATGGGGTAGGTTTTTCAATCAATGAGAAAATAAAGGCACTAAGAGGCAGGCCTTGCTCAAAACCAGCTAGTCAAGGTAATTTAGAAACTGACCCCAGGCCACTAGAACTGAGGTGTTACTCATTTGCAGCTTTAAAATTCCCAGACTCTGAAGCTAGGAGTCTTTACAAGGCTGGGCGAGCATTTGGCTATGCCCCTGAGGTAGGTAGAATCTATGCCAAATCCCACACAGTGTTTATAAATATTTTGCTGAAGAAAAGACCCAAGACTTATGGAGTTCTTCATGGGACTCAGAGAATTAATCAGCAATGAGGTCAGCCCACTGGAAAACGTTTTGCCATCCAAAGAATTGAAAACTCTAGGGCTGGCTATTACGGCTCTGTAGGTTAAGGTGCTTGCTGCCAAGTCTGAGACTGAGTTTGATTCTCCCAGTCCACATGGTAGAAGGAGAGAACTGAGTCCTAACAGGTTGTCCTCTGACCTCCACGTGTACACTGTGGCACACACACACACACCTTAAAAATGAATTTAAGTCTTTAAAGCAAATTGGGCCACAAGGACTTCAGTGGTGACACACTGTTTCCTCCTCTTTCCCAGCACACTTTCTTTCCCTCTGAGGCAAAATTCAGAACTCTGTCCTACTCTGTCCTCACAGAAGACTCAGGGCTGAGGACACAGTGCCCAGGCAGACAGCCCAGAAATATGCAGCATTTACTCTTTCTGTGGGAGGATGCGTGCAAGCAAGGAGAAGCTTTCAGTTCACCAGCCTACCTCAGCCTCAGGGTGGGCGGACTGCCCCAGCAAAACAGTCAAAGTTTCCAGTGCAAGAGGATGCAAGCCCTGGAGTGTACTCCTTGTCCTCAGAAGAAAGGGAGGCTGTTGGCTGGTCATGCCGGTGATGGGTATTGAAAGTTATTTTTTATTTCAGCTGGATGTACACTCACCCATCACAGGACCGTGCTCAGAATAGAGAGGCACCTGTTGGACCATCCTCCCCACTTCCTGCCTTTTGGGCATCTCTCCAACTGCTGAGCCATCCACTTCTCCGCTATGCCCAAGATATATCAGGATGCTCAGCCCTGACGACAGGGGACAAAATAGATCCCCATTTCCTTCAGAACCATTTAGCTTGTTTACAGAGTTGGACTGTCTCAGTGGGATGAGCAACAACCAGGACTTCCACATTTTTCTCTGTTGGAAGCAGGGTTTGGGGTCCTGAGGCCAAAGGCAAATGGTTGTTGGCTTTATCTGGTTGTGTAGTGTTGGGTTAGGAGGCTCCCTTTCTGGGCCATGGTCCTGCTTGGAGCAGCAGAAGGCTGGTTTCATCTCTGTTGTGGTGTGTAACCTGGTTCCCACTGTCCTGACAGATGTGTGCAGAGCCTAATCATGGAGGCCAAGTGACTACAAAGGACTTACTTGGGGATCTTCTCAGGCAGTGTCTGTAGATGTGTGAGGGGCTCAGACTGACTTTGGACCCAGGTTTTCAGTAACCATGTGACCATGGGAAAATTACACAGTCCTCAGAACACTGTCTGTAGAACTCAAGAAATTGAAATGCATCTCTCTCAGGGAGGGATGAGAATCTTGTGAGAGGATGGTGACTTTGCTTAGGACAGTGAGTCCAGGTCAGTGGGTTGACTAGAGCCTGGGTAGAAGTTTGCCCGGGGCGTGATCTTGAAGAGGTTCTAAAAGCAATCACTGGTTACTGAACTTAGTTCAAGCCCTTGAGCAGCCCAGAGTCTAGGGAGGAGAGGTGGCTCATCTGGAGATGTGATGCATAAAGAGGTATCACAGAATACAAAGAGGCTTCATGAAGTACATTTTATAACTTATAAACTTATTTGTTTATTTTGTGGTACAGGGGATTGAACCCAGGATCCTGTGCATAAGAGGCAAATGTTCTACTGCTAAGCCATATTCTTAGCTATTGAGTTTACATTTAAATTATGTATTTCATACATAAATAAATCAGGTTTTGGAATATTCTCTCTCTGTCTCTCTCTTTTTAGAGACAGGATTTATCTATATAGCCCCGGCTTTCCTGGAATTCACTATGTAGACCAGGTTGGCCTGGTCTCAAAGAGATCCATCTGCCTCTGCCTCCTGAGATCTGGGAATAAAGGTGTGCACCACCACCTCCTGGTAGGGATTCCCTTAAAATCTGGCCAGACTACTCAGTCCTTCCTGATATCTGAAGAGGACCTGCCCCTCAGCCTGGGGCTTACAAATTTGCTGCAGTCCCCACCACCCCCTATCATTCCAGTCCCAGGCTTCCTCATATTCCTGCATGCTCTCACTGTGGTCCTCTGGGGATCAGCAGATAAATTGCAGCACTGTGCCGTGGGTGCTTCAAAAGGGATAGTAACTCAGCCAGGGCCATCAGAAAAAGCTCCTCGAGGGAGAACAGCCACAGCTGCTGCTCCACAAAACCTGCAGATACGGCTGAATGCCTTCCTCTTTACGGCTCAAGGAGAGGGACCAAGGACACAAAGTCAGAGATGGCAGGGACATCTGCACAGAGAGCTGAGGCCAATGGCTTGCTTATGGCTACCCAGCCTTCTGCAGGCTGGAACTGGAGCAGCTGGGGCCCTGCCTCCGTGGCTCTGGGTTTCTTAGAGATTGGAAGGTCTAAGGGTCTGGACACAAGGCTTGTGCCTGTCACTCACTTGCAGTGTGAACTCCGATTAGCCATTTCCTCTCCTTGAACCGGTGTCTTCCTGTGCCAACAAGACTTGGGAGTCTGATGGTTTGATAGGACAAGGGCCAAACACTGACAAAGTGGCCTGTGGACACTACAGACATTCGAGGGTCACTATGACAGTTGGAAAAGAGCCACCTTTTCCAGCAGACTTGGTGCCATCTGTTTAACAGAGGCCTTGAAAGGGCTCCCTCCCTACACCTGCCTGACTGGTCTCTCTTAGGGCACACAGGGCCTTTTTTTAAGGCATGGACCTTGGAAAGCATGTTTGATCCTCTGAGCTTGGCTGTGATGAGAGCTGTGGGTGCAGAGACCCAGGGCTTCCTCTTCTAGAAGGTGTCAAGGTCAAAGGCTGTGCTGAGGGGTGTGAGGAAGCAAGGCGCTGTGTACAAGAGGAGTGACACCATGCTAACTTTCCAGTCTGTGTATCTAGATAGGATCTCACCATGTAGCCCTCACTAGCTTTGAACTTGAATCAATCCTCCTGCCTCAGCCTCCTGGGTGGGAGGACTGCAAGTACAATCCATTTCTGTGTGTCAGACTCCCATCAAGTACCCCTTCGGTAGCTTGGTTTAAGAGCTGAAGGCTGAGTGCAGTGATGCCCATTTGTAATTCCTGCACTTGGGGGTGGTGGGCGTGGAGGCAGGAGGATCAGAAGCTCCTGATAATCACGGAATGAGTTAAAAGTCCAGCCTGGGCTACACAAGACCCTGTCTCAAAAAGAAAACAAACAAAACAACAAAACCCAAGATCCAAGTGTCATGGCACTCAAGGGTACATGGTGTGCAAGTACCAGAGGCAAGTTCAAGTCTTCTTAGGTGGAGAATGAACAGCGCTTTCTGCAGGGTCTGCTGTTGGGCGGCCCCCTGGGTGCTGTTTCTCTCCTCAACTATGTAGAGAAAGGTTCTCAATATTGCTTCAAACTCCTATGACACATACTTGTATCCTGACAAAAACCATCTCCAGAGATGAAGAGGTCTCTCCTCGTTCTGTGGTGTCACACTGATTTTTCTTTGTATTTGCTCTAATGGAACCTCAGCGGCTTCCCCTCTACCAGGTGGGTATCTCAGGTCTGACCATCAGAAGGGCTTGTATTCTACAATGTAGCCACAGGATGGCGCTGCTGCTCAAGTCAGGAAAACAGCCAGCTCCTGGGCTGCAATTCAGAGCATCAGATACCCTTTAAAAGTGAGTCACTGGCTGCTTATGACTGCTGTGTTAACACATATAAATAATCTTAATATGAGCAACAGCATTAGCATTTGTACAGGGCTTCCTGCGTTATCAGCTTGCCTGCTTAGCTGGTTCCATCTGCCTCGCAGTCCAAGCCTGTTAGATGAGGCTCTTTTCAGTGATTGCTCCTTGTGGGGAAAGTGAGGCACAGAGGAGATGGTGTAGCTCAGAGTGGAGGGCAAACAGTGCTCAGCCAATGAACCAGCCTGGCAGAGTGCTTCCCCACTTCTCCCGTGTATGCCTCAGGACACAGGGCAAGAACTGTCGCCACTCCTAGCTCAGTTCATGGTCAAAGGTTTTGGAGGACCTCTGTGGCAGGGGAGGGAAGATATGGGCTCCCTGCTGGGTACTCAGCCTGCCTCAGCTTCAGAGTGGCCTGTAAGTGCAGCCTCTGCTGGTCTGGAAGGCTCTTTGGGTGTGCTGGCCGGGAGAAGCCGACTCTGGGATGCAGCTGGTGGAAAAGACTGCAAAGAGGAGGTCATTCTGTTCTCCACGTGGCATTTACAGGGCATTGGTGACTCACCAGAATCTGGTCCCCAAGGCTGCCAGTGGTAGAGTGGCCAAGAATGAGTGAATGAATGGATGGATGGATGAATGAATCATTCATTCATGCAACCAGCATTCTTTTAGGGACTGCTCAATGGTAAGCAGTCGGAATATAGTGGTAGAAACACAGCCCAGTGCCCTGTCGCTTCCCGGATAAAGGGCAAGTTAGCTGAGTACAGCTTGGGACAAACTGTTCAAAAGCTGTTCTCAGTGCCTTGAGCAGGGGGAAGCTGCATGAGGAAGGGCCAGGTGAGTTCGCAAGTCACAAGGTAAAGAAAGATGCCTAGGGGCAGCAGGGAGGACAGCATGTACCCAGGAAAGAGCTGTCAAAGCATGTCCACCACACATCTGAGGGCCAACAATCGAGTACTGATCCCAGTCCCCTTAATAGATTGGCTAGCTGAGGCTCAGAAGACGGAAGTTGTCTAAAGTTCTAAAAGCTTGCACTGGTGGAGTTGGGACAGAGAAAAGGAGAGATAGATAGATCGATAGATAGATGATAGGTAGATGATAAATAGATGGGTAGATGATAGATGGATACATACATACAAACATACATACATACATACACACACACATAATACAGACAGACAGACAGATCTGCTGGAGATGAAGCCTAGTAGACAGAACATGTTAGGCAAGGGCTCTACCACTTAGTGAACTTGATTTTTTTTTTGGCCTTTATTTTTACTTTTCTGGGGTGTGTGTGTATGTCCCTGTCCTTTCTCCCTCCCCCATACTGGGACCCTTTCTTGTGTTTACTGGGACCCTAGAAGTTTTGTTGGGAGAAGAGCTGGAAGGGAACGGGAGACCTGTGCGTGAGGAGTCTAGGGCAGGCCTTTGGGAAGAGCCCGGAGGGTTTCCATCTTGGCTTTTTGGAGAGTGTTACTGCAAAATTCTGGTTGGAGCAAGATAGGACTTAGAAGTGAGGTGGGCTGGAGGGCTGGGGTGGGGCATAGATTTTTGGGAGGTGGCTGATAGGGTAGAGATAAGGGAATGGGGACTGGTGGGCCCTGGCGATACTAAATGGGGATGAGACATGAGAGGCCTTTGTGGGGTTCCCAGGACTGCAGGGCTGTAGTGGGTCTCACATGGATACCTGGAGCAGTTCTAGTCCATTAGGCTACATTATGGAGCTCTGCACTCAGGAGACAGGAGGACTGCCCTAGAACATGATGGGAAGTCTGAGCAGGTCATTATTCTCTCCAGACTTCTGTGTAGGTCAGGGTCATGCAAGAGCCCATGGCCCTCTTCTATACCATGCAGGGAGAAGGGGGGCGAGGGATGGAAACAGCGGGAAGGACAGGGGAACTTGGGAGATAGAATTGTGAGCTGAAATGGGCTGCAGTCAGAGACTGCTTCCCACAGACTTGCAGGCTCCCCAGGCGCACGCACGCACACACACACACACACACACACACAGAGGCATACACATCCACATATACACACATGCACACATACATGCACACACACAGGCACACACACACAGGCACACATGCACATGCACACACTCAGAGGCACACAGACATGCACACACAATACCACATGTGATTCGTGGTTCCAGAACCACAGTGTAACATGTCTTATTACACTCGACTCCCACCTCTCTTTTTTGGAAAAAAAAAAAGCTTTTCCAATGTCCTCCTATTCTTCCTGACACATGGGAGGTGTGGATCAACCCTTGCCCAGTGGTTCTCTGGTTTCCAATAAGTCTTGGGTTTTATCTATGAGTGATATAGTTTGGAGACCCATCTGGTGATGGAGGAGGAAGGGGAGGGGGAGGAGAAGGAGGAAGATGCCAGTTGCAGAGGAAGAACCCTGATCTAATGCAGTCCCTGGACTCTAGTGGCCCTTTGCTTCCCTTGGGGATGGAACCATAGAAGACCTGTTGAATCCTTTCTAGAAAGATCTGAGGCTGACAGGATAATATGCAAGGGCTGGAGCTGTAGCCCAGCTGGCAGAATACGTGTCTAACACACAAAAAGCCATTCCCAGCAGCACATAAAGCCGAGTGTGATGGCATACTCCTGCAATCCCAGCACTAGTGGGCCTGAAGGCTGAACTGTTGGGTTAGGGCCATCTCTGACACTGGGTGAAGCTGAGCATATTATTCCACCTCAATGAGCCCTAGCTCCTCATCTATGAGAAGAGGGGAGCAGAGGCCCCCTTAAGGGATGTCCATGGGGATTATAGCAGACGGCAGCTCAGAGGGTGAGGCTTCCCTTGTCTGCCTCATCACAGACACGAGGCCTGGGTTATTGGATGGTTAGGAACAGGGGAAGATGAAGAGATTGGGAAACAGAAGTCCAAGGACAAACAAAAGACATGGAATTAAGTCAAAATGGTGACTTAGCCCAGCAGTCCGAGCTGCTGGGTGGGTGCGGAGCGTGAGTTTCTCCTAGGACTGAGATGCCGTAGAGACAGCCTGGGTCTTTGCACTGTCCAGGAGTTCATCTCCTTCATCCAGCATACTTTCGGAGAGGAGGTCCTTGCTGGGACCCATGATGGGACCACAAGGCAAATGGAACAGCGGTCCAAAGGAACACCATTTCCAGGCAACAAGCTGATCCCCCAGGTCCCTCCCTTCTGCGTCCGTCCGCTGGCTCTTGGTATTGATTCACTGGGGTTGGAGCTGGCTGGAGCAGCGGGAAAAGGACACCGCAGTGCTATTAGGGCGAAGGCACGCTGTAATCTGTCAGTGTCTCCCTGGGCACAGCTGGCTGGGGAGCCATCCCGCTGTTCACTCCTCTCCTCTCTCAGCTTCCCACTGTGCACACAACTTGGAAGCCCCCTCCCACCTTTCTCCAGAGGGGACTTGAGTACCTGCTCCTGCTTCTCCCAGCCATGAGCCCCGGTTCCCAAATGCCCCAGTCAGTCTTGCCTCTGTACCTGCAGTCACCAAATTCCACACCAAGCATGACCACAAAATCTGTTCCCAGACATCTGTGTATCCATCTGTTGTTCTCACAGTCTGCCATGTTTTCTCTGTCCATTCATCCATCCATCCATCTATCTATCCATCCATCTGCCTGCCTATCCATCCATCCATCCATCCATCCATCCATCCATCCATCCACTCATCAATCCATACATCCACCTATCTATCCACCAATTCACCTATCCATTCATCTTCCCACCTATCTATCTATCCACCCATCCATCCGTCAATCCTGCAATTTAACATTGTTTCATTAGACTCAGCACAGTATAGTTCAGCTAATTCATTTTGCTTGTATTGAACTCTTAAGACTAGTGGCTTTGCCATGTGCTGAGCAGGTTCCAGTGGGCAGAGACCTCACCATCCTTCATAGCCATCTCTGACTGTCACCTCCACTAACTCATTAGCAGAAGCCATTGGATTTGAAGGGCTGTCCCGCGGAAGAGGGTTGGCCTTCACGAACTCCTATGGAGTTGGCTGAGGTGGGAGAGAGACCAGCTGGTAGGACAAGATGTGGGCTCCAGGCAGGCAAGGGCTGTGAGCTGAGGTCAAGCAGGAATGTGTAGACACGTGAGAGAGGAAGGCAAGCAAATGGGTGAGGAGACCACTGCTGGAGAAGGGTGTTCTCCTGTGGCCTGTGAAGGCCGTAAAGGTGTAAGCTCCAGAGGCAGCGGCCTGCCTGGCTTACTATTACAGACTCACCATTTTCTTGTTGTGGGACTGAACATACAGCCTAGCCTCTCTGAACCCAGTTTTAAAAATGGGGCAATATTAAGAGTTATTGTGTGACATTGCTATTAGGGCGAACACTTAAAGTGCTTAAATCTGTGCCTGGCACAGGGGACAGTGCAGCAGTTTTGTGCTGTAGCGTTCCCCTCCCTCCCATATAGCTCAGGCTAGTCTTCCACCCTCCACATATCTGAAGATAAACGTGAACTTCCGGGTGTTGGTATCACAGACATGCATCACCATGTGGTTCTGAAGATCAAGTCCGGGGCCTTGTGCATGCGGGACAAGATTTCTACGCATTGAGCTGTGTTCCCAGTGCCCAGCACCAGACGGGGGAACTTTCACTTTCACTGTCTCCTTTGAAAATTCCGGCTTCTAATGAAGCTGCATGAGGACTGTGGAACCATGGGAAAGGTGGACTCAGAGAGGCCCTGCTATGCGGACACCACACAGCTTTCTCTCTCCCCCCACCCCATGTGCATGTGCACGCGCATGTGCGTGTTGAATCCCAAATGTTTTTTCTTCACTTTCCACTTTTTCCTGCAGTTTCAAAACGTGAGAGTTTGTTTCCCAAGGACTGGGTTCTCTTGGGACACAAAGTCTCTGAGGCATCCACCCAGGTGGCTATCTGGGCTCCGATTCTGGCTTCCTTTATTTATATTTTATTTTTGTTGCTGCAAATAGTTTCCTGATGACAAGTTAAAACTTTTAAAATAATGGTTCGGTGTAAAAAAAAAAATGATGATTTTTCTGTGTTTATCTTTTTCCAGGAAAGCTCAACCAAACCTCTGTAATGCGACACTGACAGTGATCACCACAGAAGTCATGATGCTTCCCTCCCTGCCTAGCTTGTCAGGAAGCTTGTACCCTTTGTCACACTGTGTCTTTTCTCTTTCTGTACGGCTTGTGTCATCTACCTTATGATTTACGTGTCTTTTGCTGTGAGCTGTTCTACTCACAGAGGAGTGGCATAAGCTGAATCGAAGATGTAATATTAGAAATCACAAGGAACTACTTTAAGTGGGGACAGGCTGCAGGGACAGGATGTGAGCATGTCTGCCCCTCCCTCTCTTGTGGCCTGGCTCTGCCTCTGGCTTGGTGAGATTACACGGAAGCTCCATGGTGGTTTTCTCTGCTGGATTGTGGACTGTGGCTCTTTTCAATTTAATTATATTATTTACTTACCGTGCCTGAATATGTGTGTGTGTGGTATATGTGTATGCTGTATGTACATGTGTGTGTGTAGATGGGGCATGTGTGCATAATCATGTGCATACATGAAGGCCAGAGGATGGCTGTGGGTGTCCTGCTCTCTGCCTTATTCCCTCGAGACAGGGTCTCTTACCAAGCCTGGAGCTAGGCTGACAGCCAGCAAGCCTGTTGTCTCAATACTCTTTCCAGTGATAAGGTTTATAGGTTCGTGTGCGGCCACATGTAGCTATTCGAAGTCTTATTTTTAATTATATGTATGTGTGTGTTTATGTGTCTGTGGGTTTATGCATATGAGCCTGGTCCTTGCAGAGGCCACAAGACTGCCGATGCCTTAGAGCTGAAGTTACAGATGCTTGTGAGTCTGATGCAGGTGTTGGGGATGGAGCGCTGGTCCTCCATAAGAGCCATACTCTTAACTGTTGAGCCACTTCTCTTACCCCACACTCAGCCTTTTATGTGGGTGTGGAGGAATCAAACTCATGTCGTAATGCTTACTTACCAATCACTGCTCACGCCCTTCCTTCTCCCTCCATGTCAATCACATCCTACTCTGGCCTGGATTTCTTCCTCATCCTTCAACTCTCAGTGGATGGCCAGCAGCTCCAAGTACACTGCTGGTTTCCCATCCTTGCTGACTGCTCTGCCTGCAGAACTGTGGTGCTGAGCCTTTAAAGCCAGCACAGGCCAGACAGTGTTAAACTCTCCATCCTCTTGCTTTGGCTTCCTGAGTGCTGAGATTGCAGATGTGTCCCACCATGGAATCCTCCAAGCCTTCATCACCAGTTTGGGGCTACTGAGGCACATGAAACTGGGGTTTTACTGACTTCTCAGTCTCTCTAGTGTGAAGACAGCCTTTTTGGTTGGTTTGTTTGTTTGTTTGTTTGTTTGTTTTTTCAAGACATGGTTTCTCTGTGTAGCCCTGGCTGCCTTGCAACTCACTCTGTAGACCAGACTGGCCTCAAACTCACAGAGATCTTCCTGCTTTTGTCTCCTAAATGCCAGGATTAAAGGTATGTGTCATCATCACCCACCCTAAGACAGCCATTGTTGAACCACTCAGACAGTGACAGTGACAGTGACAGTGACACATAAGCCAGGATAATAAATCTTTCAATGAGTGTTATTGTATCTCTTCTGTCCTTCTGACCAATGCAGGAGAGGGAGGCTGAAAAAGAGGAGTCTCTCCCTCTCTCTCTCTCTCTCTCTCTATCTCTCCCTCTCACACACACACACACACAGACAGAGAGAGAGAGAGAGGGCAGCAGACAGACAGACAGACAGACACACACACAGATTGACTTCCCGGTCTGGGCTGCATATTAGAGACAGATTCCAGCCATCTGCCCCCACACCATGTATCTCTGTCTTGACAGAGGCTAGGAGCACAACACACACAGCCATATACCCTTGATGCATAATGCATGTGTCCTGTGATCCTTGCCTCTGTGACACAGTAAGATCTTTGTGTCTGCCCACACACATCAATGCATAGGTGACCTGGGCCATAGACATGAGAAGTCCAGGGATTTATGAGTGGGGGTGTGGCACCTTCTCTGTCCCATGCCAGTCTTCCCTCCTCTCCTTACCACAGAAAGTCTCTGTTCCTATGGGAGCAAGATCAAATCTTGCTGATTGAAGAAACATGCTTCTGTGTATGGATCAAATTCCAGAAGTGTGTGTTTGTGTATGAGTTTGTGTGTGTGTGTGTGTGTGTGTGTGTGTGTGTATAGGGTGAACATGCACAATCTCGTGCATGGGTGCACACACATGCACATGTGCTTCAGGGTATGTGTTAAGGTATGCACAACTGAGCTTAGATGCACACATGTCCCTGTGGATTTGGGCAGTGATATTCAGATAAATGTTTAAAACATTTATCTGAATCCTTCCTTTAAAACAAGCCCTAATTGTGGCCTTTGTTTGTAGTATGAACATTTCCATGGGGGCCGCATTAAGCTGCCAAGGGGGTACAGCACCTTTTAAGATGGGAGTGGGAAGAGAGGCACGTGGACTGCAGGAGCTGTGGAAGTCTGCTGGATCTGGGAATTGGATATGCATCTGTGACTGCCAGTAGTAGGCAGGGCCAAGTCCTGTCTGTGGCTGGCAAAGAGGAGTCTGCACTCTGGCCAGGAGATGCAGAACCTCTGTGCTAGTCACACAGGAGGGAGGTGGCTGGGCACCAGCCAGCTTTTTACGCATCACTTGGAAGCTGGTCCAAACTGATGCTCCTTGTTAAGCTGGCCTTGACACTCTTTGAGACAGCACAGTCTGCCTTACTGTGTGGATCTCTGAGAGATGGTGGCTGGAAGGGTGAGGAAAAGGCTAGTCTGGTGTATCCATGGAGGAAGAGAGAAGTGTACCTCAGACCTTTATCCCATGGGATGGTGGGCAGGGTTGAGGGAGCAAGAAGCTGGAGCCCAAGGCTGCTCAAAGCCACTTTGTGGGACATGTGACCTTTTCCCGCTGGCCTCCAACTGGGGCTTTTCATCAACATGAACCAGGACTTCCCAGAAATCTCTAGAGTCCTTGACTGAACCTACTGGAGCTGGAGTCCTGAGACTGGGTTTGCAGTGTTGGGGCATCCATTCAAAAGCTATGGGGATGCTGGGATGTAGCTTGCATCAGTGCAGCTCCTGCCTTGCATGCATGAATGTGGATCGTGGTACAACAGGAAAGTAGGCAGGAAGAGCAGATGTTCAAGATGATCCTGGGTTACATAGGGTATTCAAGGCCATTCTGGGCTACATGAGAATCTGCCTTATAAGCCAGATAGACACAGGCAGGGGTGGCACATGCCTTTAATCCCAGCACTTGGGAGGCAGAGGCAGGCGGATTTCTGAGTTTGAGGCCAGCCTGGTCTACAAAGTGAGTTCCAGCACAGCCAGGGCTACACAAAGAAACCCTGTCTCAAAAAACCAAAACCAAACCAAAACAAAAAAGACATACATACATACATACAGACAGACAGACAGACAGAAAGAAAGAAACATAGCAAGGCTCAGCTGTCACTAAGTAGTTGGGAGCCCTGCTGGGCCTTGGCTGGCCCTTAGGGATACTACTCTAGTTCTGTCCAGAGCAGAAGAAGACAGATTTCTGGCTAAGGAGATAAACTTGCTTTGAGCCTCTACCCTGTTCTAGTCTCCTCTTTGGAGCCTGGCACACAGGATTTCTGCCAGAGGGTCCTGCAGAACCAGCTTCCATCTGTGTTCCCAAGAGTGAGCTGTTTTAGAAGTGGCCATTCTGAGGAGCCTGAGACTGTGTCCCTCGGTGAAAGGTATCCTGCTCCTGTTGAGTGGAGATGGGGACTGTGAGGGAGGGCAGGCTAGGGCTGGAGAAGCTGGGGTCAGGACTACTACCCACGCTGTTACTGTGAGGCAAATTGTCCAAATGAACTTTACGTTTCTCTCACCATGAAGATGTGTGGTCAGGACAGGAGAGAACGTGTTGCTAGGTCCTCAGTTTGATTTGTAGTTGTTGGTATTTTGCTTATGATCCCGGAACCTCCTCTGATGAGCTTGCCTTGGGCCCCACGCTCATGGAAGGTGAACCCCGAAGAGCCTGGGATTTGTGGGGCTTTGATAATGTTTTGCCCCGGGCTGAATTGAGCAAGTCATTCTGAATGGCAGACAGTCCTATCATTCTGGGCCTCAGGGTGTGGGGTCTTGCTCCTCTTGGGTGTGGCCCTCATTTCATCTTTTTCCTTCTCAGTCCCAGGAGCTAGATACTGGCTCTCAGCTCCCTCCTCCAGCACAAACTGTAGCTTGCCTCACAAAGACCTCCTGGCAGTCCCCAGGCACAGTCAGCCACCCCTATTTGTGTCAGCACTGGGACTGTAGCATTTGAGACTCGACAGTCCCCAGAGATGGGTGATGGACTGTGGCTTGTCTACAGTGACTTCTATCCCCTGCCCCTGCCTTGTCTAGTCTTTCCAAACAATAATATTGAAATAACCAGCTAGGGCTTGAAAGACATCTCAGTGGGTAAAACGCTGGCCGCACAAGCATGAAGATGTGAGTTTGAATCCCCAGATACATGTAAGAGTTGGGCTTATGGTGTGTGTGCCCACTTCCAATAAGACCAATAAAGCTGGCAAGTAAATGCCACCCACTTTAGCATCTCATGCGTCAGTGGGGATGATGGCTGTCTATGTGGTAGCTGGAGCTCTGGCTGGCAAGCTAACGGCTCCACTATAAATCAACTTGGCCCTGTTTTCCTTCTCGGCACATCTACCTGACCTATATCTAGGACAAGGGCAACAGATTCAGATAGGTGACAGTCGGGTGGGTTATCAAACTGGTTATCAGGTTGGGGGATGGCTTAGTTGATAGAGTGCCTGCCTAGCATCCATGGACGGTGTCCTGGGTCTGGTCCCCAGCACTGGGTGAAAAGGGTTGCGTAAAGAACGCCCTCCAAACACCAACTGTGTACCAGATGAGTTTGGGGCTTTCCTCTTTCTTTCTTTCTTTCTTTCTTTCTTTCTTTCTTTCTTTCTTTCTTATTTAAAGACAGGGTTTCTCTGTGTAGCCCTGGGTGCTTGCAAACTCACTCTGTAGACCAGGATGACCATGAACTCAGAGATCTGCCTGCTTCTGTCTCCCAAATGCCGGGACTAAAGGCATGCGCCACCTCTGCCCGGCATGGTTTATATTTTCTAAGTCTTGATTTGATATGAAACTCCTGCTTTCTTCTAATCCTGTTTGGCATCATGGATTTTAAAGCTAGAAGTGAACCAAATTAAACAGATCCAATTCACTTTAGAGGTGCTAAAGGCCCTCCCTCCTTCCATGAGCTGACCAACCGGGGCTGGATGCAGGCCTTGGTCTCCACCAACCATCAGATGGGGCCTCTCTCCGAGGTCAAGTTCTTCCTTCCCCCACCTCCGTAGTATTCCTGCTTGTTTTTTCCACTTTGCCAAGCTGAGGAGCTCCTACAAGACCCACCCCATTCCTGCAGGCCCCTGGATCTCTTTGTAGAAAGCCTTCAGATCACACCCCAGCATCATGTTCATTTCAGGCTGCACACAAAAGGTAGTAGTGGTATGCCCATGTGTGTGTGGGGGGGTGTTAAAAGGGGAGAGCTCAAGAATGGTATAAGCTCTACTTTCAAATATTGGGGGACAGCCATGTTGGAAAGGACCAGTGTTGCTGGGGCATGAAGGGAACGGATGGGCAGTCACCACAGGGACTTGTCAGAGAACTGTGTCAGAGGGCCTGGGCACTGGAGGTATTGAGGGATGCTGAAGAGAAAGGATCCATGACTTTGGACATTGGGCCAAACTCCTTACTGTGTGTGGTCCATCGCCCCAAGAACTCTGAGAGCTTCTTTAAATGGGAGCCTGAGCTGGGAAAGCAGTTCAAGGAATTCATGGAAGTGAGGGCCAAGCTATAAAAAAAATCTTTATTTCATGTACCAGGATCTTGTTTTCTCGTTTCGTTTTGTTTTTAGGTTTCTTCTTTTTAAAATTTTTTTTTTTCTGTTAACAGTCTGGAAAAAAAAAAAGGACCCACCAAAAAAATAAAATGGAAGTTGTTTTTTTTTTTTGTTTGAATTGATCAGAGCTGGGCATGAGCTGTCAGTCACCACAGGAAGCACTGCCCCTTCCCTCCAGGCCCCCTAGCCCTTTCTTGGTCAGCCACACTGATATTACCTCTCACCCATGAGTCTTGTTTGGGTGGCCTGATCCCAGGTCTCACTTCCTGGGAAGAAGTCCAATGCATGCTCAATACTTGACCAGAGCTTAGGGAGCTCCCCACAGAGAGCTGCTTGATTGCAGGACCCTTTCCTGTGTTTCTAGGCCTTTGTCTGGTATGGTTTGGAATCTGTTGGGCTTTGGGCAGGGCTGAGGAGAGACAAGATGCTGTTTTTTGCCCAGTTTGGAAGATGCTCTGATCTCCCTGCATGTTAACTGGCCCACACATCTGAGCCATGGAGTCCAGTGGCCTCCCCTGAACTTCTAGGCTGGCCTAGCAGGTGGTCTGTCTTAAGGTTGACCTGGGAGGAGAGTGTTCCTCTTCCAGACACAAGACAGGAAGCTATAGAAGTCTTCCTCAGCATGCCCACCAATTCCCAGAGAGTTCCAGCAGAGAACCTTCAGAGCAGGCTGGTGTTGGGGTAGCAAAGGCAGGCAGGAGACTGGTTAATGCCGGAGGAGCAGGGCTCTCACTTGGAGTTGGGGGAAAGGGTGAGGTTGCTAGGAAATGGTTAGCCTGTTTCTCATTGTCTGATCCGGCCCTTGCTACTCTAGGGAAGGGAAAAGGGAAACCTGAACGCTCCCTCAATTCATTCTGGGATGCAGGCCTAACTGGGTTGGTACTTGCCCTGGAGAGTGTTCTGCAATCATTCCTTCCATACAGGGAGATCTTTCACTCCAGAAGGCCTGCTTTCCCCTGACCTCAAAGATAGCAGGAGACCCGCCAAGAAGCCTCTCCCACTCACTAGGACTGGGGTCATGCCATTCAAAAGGGAAGGTGAAGGAGGAGCTTTTAGAACTGAGCATCTCCCTCGGTCTGCATGGCAGGATAGGTTGCTCACATGTGTGAGTTTTTGCTTTGCCACTGGATATGGGGGTGGGGTCTGGGGAACACAGTGAGGAGGCACATGGTGTGTGTGTGTGTGTGTGTGTGTGTGTGTGTGTGTGTGTGAGAGAGAGAGAGAGAGAGAGAGAGAGATATTTAGGAATGTTCTTAATGTCATCAGGACTGCTTTGATTGCTCCTGGCCATTTTCCACCGAGCTGGGCTGGTGGAAGATCTTAAAAGTCACAGACACAAAAGATAAGATAAGATAAGCTCAAGTCAGTCTGTCCACAAGCTGACACAGTGGGAAGCTGAGACCCAGGGAGGCCACACATCCATGATGTCTAGAATATAGATTGGAACCCTTCCACGTACAAGAATATGGTGCATCCATATGTATGCAAGGTACAGTGGGGGGCACGCAGGAGCGCAAAGGCCAGCGATGGAGTTGGGTTGGTTTCCGTGGCTTTGGAGGGCACAGGTCAGCTGCCTCTGAGCCACACTCCTGACTGGGTGTTGAATGGGAAGGGTTTTCATTGAGTTGAACTTGGGTGGATGCTGCAGCAGGGAACCTAGAGGACAGTGGCTATGGGTGTGACCGCAGGTAGAAGTGTGTGTGTGTGTCTCCTCTCTCCATCAGCAGCACCTCCCTGCAGGCAAGAAGAGACTCTTTCTCCAGTCCCAAGGAAGATGGTGGGGCCTTTCTTCTTTCTTTCTGGCTCTGTGCCCAGCTCACATCTCTCCCAATGGATTTTGTTTGTTTGTTTTAATGAATTTCTATATTTGTTTTATTTTGTTTTGTCTTTACAAGTTCCCTGCTAAATTTTAAGTCCCCCACCCCACCCCGATTTTTGTTTTCACAGTTTAAAGCTGAAAAAGAATTAAAAGAAAAAAATACTACTTGATTTTCTTGCAAGTAAATTCACTTATTATATATTTACATTTATTTATAGTCTGTGGTATTTTTATTTTTTAAAAAAAATCACCACTTGTTTTTCCTTTTTCTTTTGTAAAAAGAAACCTTTTTGCAGTGTCATTGTTGGACTCCCTGGGCCCCCAGAGGGGCATCAGTGAGTCCATGGACCCCCAAAGGGTCAAAGAGCCCCCTTCCCAGGGGGCTGGGGGCCTGTGAGTGTGGGGGTCCACCATCGCCCCAGGGTCATCTAGTGGCCCTGAGGTGAGGGGTGAGGAGGGATGGCTGCTCCTATATCCCCTGGGGGTGGGTGTCTCCTGCCTCCAAGGACAGGAGCTTGGGGTTACTGGCCCCCTGAAGGCTCCCCCTGAGGATTCCAGGGGTCTGGCTTTTCTGTGAGCCACCAGCAGCCATTCCTTCTCCTTCCCTTTCCTCAAGGCCTAGGAAGTCATCACAGTGGGTTAAGGACCATTAAGGACCATTAAGGACTGGGAACCTGGGGCCAGGTAGCCCCAGGTGCACCACCTCCAGGCACCTAACGGACAGGGGCGAACCAAGGGCTTGGGTCACCTGGAGGCCTGCAACTGCCCCATTGGTGCTGGGTAGAGTTGGCTGCAGAGCCATTGAACTTCTCCAGCACCCCAGAGTCCAGCCAGGGATCCAGGGGCTTGGCAGTGACCATTGCTCCCCTGGCCCTGGGGGCTCTGAGTCTCTACCCCTTACTCTCCCCGGGAGGCAGGGCCCGCTGGGGTTAAAGGGAAAAGAATATATGTTTTTTTATTTATTATTTTTTATTTTTAAACTCTCCCTGCAGTTAAAACAAAAACAAAGGCAACCTAAAACCCTAATAAATACTCTCTTGCTTTCCTCATTTTTTAAAGTTTTTTTTTTTTTAGTTGTTTTTTTTTTTTTTTTTAGTTTTTTGTTTTTTTGCTTTACATTATCTTGGTTCCCTTTTATTTTTTCGTTTAAATTGGTTTTTATTAAATTGTTAAAATAACGGTACATGGGAAATCATGCATTTTCTTTTAGATTTATTTTCTATTTTAATTTTATCCCTCTTGCTTTGTTTAAAGTTTTGTCTTCCCTCGGTTATATTTCCCCCCCGCATAGCCTGTGGTTTTGATTTTGTTCTTCTTGTAGTTTGTTCTTTTTTTGTTTTTTTTTTTTAAATTTACTTGCTATGTTTTTTCTCTTTTTTTTGTTTTTGTTTTGTTTGTTGTTTGTTCGTTTGCTTGTTTGCTTGCTGTTGTTTTTTGCCTATGGAAGGTTTCCCCGTGGCTGCTGTGGTCCCTCCCCCGCCCACGGGCCAAACCTCCCGGGGGTCCCCCATCCCACGGTCTTCATACGGGTGTGGTCCGGCGGTTGGCTGTGTTGGCGTGGAGAGAGTCCTTGCTGTCCTTCTGGATACAGTTGTGGACCTGGAGAAAGCTGTTATCCCTGTCCGAGTTGTAGGTGGCGGTGGGCGTGGTGGCAGCCTTCAGGGGGTCCCTACTGAGGGTGTACATGGAGATCTCCGTGGACGGCAGGGTGTTGAAGCCCTTCACGCCCACGGGCGAGGCGTCCCTGGAGTGAGAGGGCTCGGTGGAGCGCGAGCTGGAGCGGCTGCGGCGCTGGTAGCGGTAGCGGTAGCTGGGGATGCGGGTGATGGCGGAGGCCTGGAGGTAGTCGGTGGCGCGGGCCGTGGCCCGCAGCTGTTTGTGGCGGTCGATAAACATGTGCACGGCCAGCACCCCGACCATCTCGGCAATGATGAAGGACAGGGCCCCGAAGTAGAAGGACCAGCCGTAGGAGTAGCTGTTCTTTTTGGAGTCACTCTTGGAGGGGTCTCCAGCATTGGCTGATATATACACGATGATCCCGATGATATTACTTAGACCTGGGAAGAGGGAGTCAGAGAGAAGAACCTGAGATGCTAGGGGAAGGAGAGGCGTGGGGTGGGGCTTCCTTGAATAGACGGACATGGGGCGCAGGGTGGTGGTAGGGTCTGGAAGCTCCTATTACTATCTCAAATCTTAAACTTTATTTATTTGGGTGAAAGTGAGCCATGGTCTAGGTGTGGTCGTCGGGGGTTATCTTTTTGGGAGTTGGTGTCTCTCCGTCTATAGTGTGGGTCCCAGAGATGGATCTTGGGTCCTTAGGTTCGGTGGAAAACTCTCCTACTCACTGTGCCACCTTCTTGCTGGCCCCACCTTAATATCTTATGCTGACCACGAAGGGTGCAGCCTATGGAAACAAACTTGGGCAGACAGAGGTGTCCTATGAAATCTGGGGGTAGTGACAGTAATAGGTACTGTGAACTGAGTACCCACTAACTCTTCCCTATCCTGTGCTCCCAAAACAGGCTGCAGGCGGGGAAAGGGGCACAAAGGGTTTAACCTTGCTCACACCTTGCTCAGCCCACAGCTGGAAGGGCAAAGGGGGCTGAACGCTTGGCCATAGTCTGAACTTTCCAGTCTGAAAACTGGGGCTAAGACAAGGCCTTGTACTCACTCCCTCAGGACTTCAGAGAGGACTTGATGAAGGCACACAGGTGAATGTTCTTGAAAGACAGTGCACCCCGGACATGGTTGGTGCCCTTACATGGTAACCAGGCTTATTAAATGGCTCATGATACAGTTCCTGTCACTCCCTGGGCCCTTGTGACAGGTCATGTAACAGCACAGATATCTGGCTGTGGGCTTGCCTGCCTGCTCTCCTGGCTGGAGCAATGAGGGGTGGGCAGTCTTTCTTGTCTTTCAGGGTGCAGCTGGGTATCATGTGGGGCAGACTGGGGAAGACTTGGTTGCTTGGACTGACTCTCTCTCTCTCTCTCTCTCTCTCTCTCTCTCTCTCTCTGCTCTTCCTCAGTTTGCTTGTTCTGGGAGGGTAGAGGGCAAGTGTGGTAGGTGGGCCTGGTGCTCTGCAAATTACAGGGGTACCAGTCCTTTCCTCAGAGATAGGAGGAAGATGGGGCATTGGGCATGGGATCAGGGGTCTATGCATTGGATCCTCAGTTCAACCTCTCCCTTGGGCCCAGCCTGTAGCTAGAACAGGAGATGCCCACCTCCATCCCCTCCCTCCACACCCCTGCCTTACCTGCAGACACGAAGAAGATGCCAGCGCTCAGGATGATGTTGTGGCGTGTCTTGTAAAACTCGCTTGCTGCGATGCAGAGGCCACCCATGAAGAGCAGGATCACACTCAGGATTGGGAAGATACTCGAGGCCCTCACGGCCCCTGCGGAACATACAGCATAGAGGCTCAGTGAGAGGCAGAAGGGCCAGATGATGAAAGATGTTACAGGGAGGCCCTGTGGGTGTGGGGGACAGTACATAGGGCCAGGGTCTCACGACTACAGCCCTGGCCATGTGGGTGTGGGGGACAGTACATGGGGCCAGGGTCTCACGACTACAGCCCTGGCCATGTGGGTGTGGGGGACAGTACATGGGGCCAGGGACTCACGAATACAACCCTGGCCATGTGGGTGTGGGGGACAGTACATGGGGCCAGGGACTCA
>JADRCH010000803.1:246800-274600 GCA_019843965.1 Rhynchomys soricoides
CTCTCTCTCTCTCTCTCTCTCTCTCTCTCTCTCTCTCTCTCTCTCTCTCCTTCTCCCTCAACAGTCTTTCTATGTAGCCCAGGCTATCCTGGAATTCAGTATGTAGACCAGGCTGCCTTTAAATTCACAGGGCTCTGACTGCTTCTGCAGTGCTGATATTAAAAGCATGTGCCATCACACCTGGCTTGAGGACAGAACTGGGGTTTCAAACAGAATTTTAGGGAGTTCTCTGTAACTGTATCCCTTACCTATGATAGGATCTAACTACTCATGACTGTTATTTGGTGAGTAGACAGTTTTAGGGAGGGGTAGGGGACCTGAAGGTATTCGAAGCTTCATGTCTAGGCAGGCTGAAGATAGAAGCTGGGCCAGAGGCTTACTCTGAAGTCTCAGCACTCTGGGGACAGGGATGCTTTACTCCCCAGGCCTCAGGGAGATGTGCTGTCTTGTTCGCTATTTCTTTAAAATGCACTTTGTCCTTAACTGGACCCTGACCCAAGCACTCACGTGTATGTACATGGAGACACAGACACAGACATGCACACACACACACACACACACACACACATACACGCACATACACACAGTTCTTAGCTTCCTTAATTTCTCATTGGTACAAGCACATGGGGATGGCTAGCACTTACTGACAGCCTGGCCAGGGTCCTGAGCTGGGACCTAACACACATTATTATACCTTTGCTGTGATGTAGAGACAAGAAGACTGAGTTCAGAGAGGTGAGGAAACTGATTTAAGGCTACCCAGCCAGGAAGCAGGGTTTCTAATCCAGAACAGCACCAGGGCTGTCCCAAGGAGCTTAGGAAGGTGCTGGAAGGTAGGCAGGACTGGACTCTGGTTTCATCTGTGCTGTGGACTTGCTATGTGGATTGTTACATAGATGATTCTGTTCTTTCCAAATGGATATGGAGGGATGGCTCGGTCCCCCTTCTCCAAGGAAATGGCTCTTCCTGCCCACAGCATGCCTGTGTTCATCAGAGGGGACTGGCCTAATGCAAAGGCCTCAAGACACCCCAGGCTAGATACCCAGCTCTGCCTCTTCTGCTGTGAGTATTCTCGCTGTGTGCCTTGCAGGCCCAGCCTCTCTAAAAGCTCATGCTGCCCCTGGAAGCCAAGGCCTTGGTGGGTGGATTCTGCTTGCTGGTTGTATCTGAGCCCTTCTGGTAGATGGTACATGTGTTACTGAGACAAGGATGTTTGTCTGAGACAGAGGGATCTTTGCTGGAGTGCCACCCCCTTCCTGTACCAGTTACAGGATTTATAAAGACAAGTGTGGCCTCACCCATCTTTACCAAACTGTGTTCTGCTGAAGGAGAAAGATGCCATCAAATGGTAACAGAGTCCCTGTCTAAAAGAACTGCAGGGACAAAAATGGAGAAGAGACTGAGGGAAAGGAGGTCCAGTGACCAGCCCAACTTGGGATCCAGCTCAAGGGGAGGCTGACACTATTACTGATGGTATGGTGTGCTTACAGACAAGAACCTAGCATGGCTGCCCTCTGAGAGGCCCAACAAGCAGCTGAAAGAGCCAGATGCAGATACTCACACCCAACCAATGGACAGAAGCCAGGGACCCCTGTGGTTGAATTAGGGAAAGGCTGGAAAAGTTGAGGAGGAGGGCCACCCCATAGGGAGACCAGCAGTCTCAATTAATCTGGACCCCAGAGATCTCTCAGACACTGAGCCACCAACCAGGCAGCATACACCAGCTGATATGAGGCCCCTGACACATATATAGCAGAGGACTGCCTGGTCTGGCCTCAGTGAGAGAAGAAGTACCTAACCCTCAAGAGATTTAAGGCCCCAGGGAGTGGAGAGGTCTGGGGGTGGGGTGGGTGCAATCCTCTTGGACATGGAGGGGGAATGGGATGAGGAAGTGGTAGAAGGTGGACCAGGAAAGGGATAATGACTAGACTGTAAAAAAAGATTAAATAATAATAATAATAATAATAATAATAATAATAATAATAATAATAAAAAAAATGGTAACAGAGCCAGGATGAAGTATTCCAGCAGAAAGATACCAATGGGGCACTATGGTGTGTGTGTGTGTGTGTGTGTGTGTGTGTGTGTGTGTGTGAGAGAGAGAGAGAGAGAGAGAGAGAGAGAGAGATGTCCTGAGGATTGAGTGTGTGGCAGACACAGCTTTAGGTCTTCTCTGTCTCCTCAGCCAATGGAGAGAACTTTACTTCTATTTTCAGAGGCTGAAACTGAAGCCTAGAGAAGGTTGGCTGTCTGTTCAAGTGTTGTGATCTCAGGCCTGTCCGTCTAACCATGGCATTCCCCTGCCTAGGCTCTGTACATTCTCTGAGCTGGATCAGGGTGGCTTCCCTGAGACAGTGATATGGGGTTGAGCTTGGATTGGTCGGGATCATCTCAAGTGAAGTGGAGGCAGCTGCTCGGAGTGTTTGTGGGACAGAAACAGCACCAAGTGGTATGTCAGACAAGTGGCTTGTTCAGTGACGGACAGGGCCAGGCTCACAGGCACTTATGGAGGGACTTGAGGACCCATGAGAGAGGAAGCTGAGAAGGCCAAGGCCTGATCCAGAGCCAGGTGGAGCTTCCTGGGTCACTAGGGGCCTTGTGGGTCAAGGCAAAAAAGTGCGCCTCTATCTTCTGAGCAAGGGAATTCGATGGGCGCTTAGAACCTGGAGGGTCTGATCTGATTTGCAGCACAAGAAGCAAAGTCAAGAGTGATTGCAGGCCTAGAGCCTCCAGGAAAGCTGCTGTCCACAGCAGTGAGGCTTGCTCCAGTGTGGGCACACCCCAGGATATGGGCAGACCGAAGTTAGTCTGAGAGACTCTTGGGTCTCTCAAGTGGCTAAGTGGGGGAGAGAAGATAACTTTCCCCCCTGTGGTTTTAGACTTGTAGGCTGGCTGGAAAGACTGTATGAAGACAAGGAGAGAACAAACTTTGGAGGGTCAGGCCAGGCCAGAAGGGTGAGGAGAGGAGAGGGGAAGAGAGGGAAGGAGGGATAAGGAGGAGGGAAGGGAGACTCTCCACATTTAGACATCCCTAGTTCGAAGTCTTCCTGGGCTATATCCATGTATTGTGGAGCAGGCAGCTGGGGCTCAGAAAAGCCATGTGTGATAGGCCGTTTATGTGGATTCCATAGACACAGATGAGGAATTCCTGTCCTTAGCCCTATTACCTGAGGCTTGGGGATCCCCAGTGTGTGGCCACAGGGAAGATGTAAATCTCTCATAAGCTGCAGCAACCAGAAGACATGAAGGCTTTTCTAAGTGAAGTGTCCGTTTATCTCTCTCTCTCTCTCTCTCTCTCTCTCTCTCTCTCTCTCTCTCTCTCTCCCTCTTCCCTTCCCCTATTGACAGGGTCTCTGTAGCTCAGACTGGCTAGAACTAGTTGGGTAGCCCAGGCTGGCCTCAAACTCTGATCCACCTGCCTCAGCCTTCTGAGTGCTGGGATTTACAGGCATGCCACAATTAACTTCAATTCATATTTTCTGTGTTGGTGGCAGAAGTGACTAATGTCTTGACCGATGGGGAAGGACCATGCTTAAGAAGTGGCCTCTTGTCTCTGCCAGGGGTGGGACAGCGGTGAGTTGAGGTACATGAGTGAATGGGGATTAGGGAAACTGAGCCAACATTCTCTGTTAGTCTTCTTTGCCAAGTCCTCTTGGTAAATCATGGTTATGATCTTGGGCCTCAGGGAACCAACTCTCACGGCCATCGCACTGTGAAGTTGCTCTTGGGGGTGGGCACAGCCGGTGGATAGCAGCACTCAGAGGCCATGCTGTTCTTTTTCTCCGTCTGGCAGAGTGGGTGGGTGACACTCAGTAAACAGGGGTGTAGG
This sequence comes from Rhynchomys soricoides, assembly GCA_019843965.1. Taxonomy (NCBI): domain Eukaryota; kingdom Metazoa; phylum Chordata; class Mammalia; order Rodentia; family Muridae; genus Rhynchomys; species Rhynchomys soricoides. The sequence goes on from JADRCH010000803.1 coordinate 250,630, forward strand.
AAATGCGGCCTGCTGTTGGCACTTCTGTTTTTCTTTCTCTTCTCTGGCCTCAGGTCTACACTCTGCTGGCACTATGGGACACCAGAGGATCCCAGCATTGTGCTCATCCTGTATTCCTGGGATCTGATCTCCAGGTCAGATCTCCGTCTTCTCCTGGCTTGTATACCAATAGTCACAGTGGTTAGCACACTGAAAGTAACTCCTCAGTTTCTCCACAGTGTTGAAATCTATGAGTGTTAACCTACTTGATTCATTTTAATGGGTTCATGTGGCAGACATGCTAAGTTGGGAAGAACTTTCTAGGCTCTTGTATCCTGCCTGGATCCCCTGGATCCCATTCTTGTTTCAACTGGCTGGTGTGGCCAATGACCATAAAAGTGGGTGGGTAATAGAAGGTGTGTGTGTGTGTGTGTGTGTGTGTGTGTGTGTGTGTGTGTGTATGCATGTATATATATGTATATGTGTGTGCTGGAAAGAGAAAGAGGTGTAGAGAGACAGAGAGAGAGAGAGAGAGAGAGAGAGAGAGAGCAGGCTGCCTCACTGGCTGTGTGGTCTGTGCCTGGCTTTCCCATCTGTGTGACAGGGAAACAGCCCATAGCTGCCTCAGGGTGGCTGTGAAGATGAATCAGACTGCTGTCAGGCAGGTTGGGGACATGGTCAAGTGCTCAGCACCCATTTGTTCTATGTGATGCCTCGTGGAAGATATGTTGGGGACACAGGGGCTACTTGGGGAACACTGGCTGTGTTGGGGAGCACTGTGCTAGGCACTCCTCCATATTCTGCTGTGTGTGGAGACTGTGACTATCACTTAGGTTCAGAAGACAGCTGTCTGAGCATTTCTGCTCACCATGCTGCCTGGGCCCCTGCCTCAGCTTCTCCAGTTCTATATGTAGAGATCAGGAAGGAGTATAACCAGCTTCTCAACTGCTGTGGGGAAGAACCTGGGCAACAAGTGCAGAGCATGTCTCCAAAGGCCAGGAGATGATGCTGGTATCACACTAGAGTAGGCGGGGCTGTTTCTTTACTTTTTATGGTGTGTGGTGGTGAGGAAGGGGGAGAGCCTGTGTGTGCTGTTGTGATTTATGGGCAGAGGTCAAAGAACAACCTGTGGGAGACTCCTGCCACCCTGTGGATCCCAGGCATTGAACTCAGGCTGCCAGGTTTGGTGACGGGCTGAGCCCTATTGCTGGCCCTCTCTTGGGATGTGGGGGTCCTGAGGTGGGTGCTTGCTAGTGAAGGCAGCCACAAAAACAAGGGCCACTGAAATAAGAGAGGGGATTGAGTGGACCTTGCCTGGGCCAGGGCAGCAAGGGTGGCCCTGCCCTGCTCCGCACTGACTGGCTACTAGCCGGGCCGGGAGACACTTCCTTGCTGTGTGATCAGGCAAGTAGATTCCCTGGTTGCTGTGACTTCTGGGAGGGAGGTCCCTGCCTTTTAGAGCCTGCTGAAATGTTGGGCAGGGAGTGTGTCTGGAGAATGCTCCTGGGTCCTGTTCCCCGAAAGTGCCCTGCACAGAGCAAGACATTACATTCTCTGGATCTCAGTTTCCCCCTTGTCTGTAAAGTGGAGGCACAGGACTGGTTGGTTCTCTTGGTGTTTGCAAGGCCTGCATTCAAGAGTTTTGATGATGTTCTTTTACTTCCAAAAGTGTATCGGGCAAACCTTGCCTCGGGGACTTCCCTCATGATGTTCCTTCCCTATGGTGGCTGGGGAAGGCTAACAAAGTCCTATTCATTCCTTGGAGGCTAAGGGAGATTGAGCGACTTGCCTAAGACCACAGAGCACAGCCCCTCTGGAACGTAAGCCCTTTTGTTCCTACAACTTAGACCTTGATCCTCATCTCCTTGTGTCTCTCCAAGCTCAGCACCCGAGGGACAGAAGGAAAAGTAGGGAGGGGGCGTCCTCCAAGGTGGGAGGGTGGCCTTGTATCAGCTGGAAACCTAGTTCCAGCTCTTTCCTCATGGCAGGGAGAAGTACTGTGAGGCCACTAGGCAGACATAGGAAACAAGATATCATTTATTCACTTGACAAATAGTCCCTGAGATGCATGGGGTAGGGAAGGACACCGTGCAGCCCCGTCTTGGTGTCTTCAAGCTTTTCACATTCCAGTGAGGGATAAGTTTTTTTGAGACAGTGTTTCTCTGTGTATTCCTGGCTGTCCTGGAATTCTGAACTCACAGAGATCCAGCTACCTCTGCCTCCCGAGTGCTAGGATTCAAGGTGTGTGCCACTATCACCCCTCAAGGAGACTCTTAACAAAGACCAGGACTAGGGCTGTGACTCATGGGTGGAGAGCTTGCTGAGCACACACAAGGCCCTGGGTTTGATTTCCAGCATCACAGAACAAAAGGGAAAACAGAAAAGTAAACAGACCCAACCAGAAAGTGGCCTGATCCCTGATCAGGCCTTAGAGAAGGGTATGGTAATTTGCCTCTCATCCCATTTGGGATGTTAAGTCCTTCTCTACCTTCCAGGCTATTAGTAAGCACACCCCTCTTTACCACAACCCCTAACACTCACCTACTGCTTCTCCTCCTGGCTCTCCTGGCCTGAGGCCTCCCAGCTGGCCTCTCCTTTCCTGGCTGAGCTGAGCACACTGAAGAGCCAGGCTTGTTTGCTTGCTTGCTTGCTTGCTTGCTTGCTTTCTTTCTTTCTTTCTTTCTTTCTTTCTTTTTTTTTTTTGAGACAGGGTTTCTCTGTGTGGCCCTGGCTGTCCTGGAACTCACTCTGTAGACCAGGCTGGCCTCGAACTCAGAAATCCACCTGCCTCTGCCTCTCGAGTGCTGGGATTAAAGGCGTGCGCCGCCACGCCCGGCTTTCAGTCTGAGAATCTGGCCATGTTCTCTGGTCTCACTCCTTGCACACAGGTGGGTAGAGTACCATCTCAGGGCTAAGCTGATGCCTCAGTCTGCCAGTGGCCGAGATGCCAGATGCCATGGCTGCTCTTGGCTAGAGGTAGCCCCTCCCCCTGCTGGGGGTGGGGTGGGAGAATGCCTGTATAGCTCCCTGCTTCCTAGTCTCTGTGCAAAGGCTACTTTTTGGTTTGAAGAGCCAACTGGTAAGGGAAGCTCTCTCATAAGCTCCGCTCCCATACCAGCTTCCTTCTCTTTGTTTTCTGCCCCACAGTAATCACACACGCCGCCACACTAAGCAACTACAATGGCTAATGTATCCTGAGTGCTTACTGTGCTCCCGGCTGCCCAGAAGTGATGTCCTAAGCCAGCTCCCTTCACCCTCATCCCAACCTCAGGAGGTAGCATTGGAAATGAAGCCAGAGAGGCAGCCCAGAGCAGGCTGCTGGCATTGAAACCTCTGCAGTTATGCCCACGTGGCGCTTCTGTTCTCCTGCCTCTTGGTGGCCTGTCTCAGTGTATTCATCCCTGGATAATCCCCCATGGCCGCCTGGTGCTTACTCTTTGCTTCCTGTCAGATGTCCTTCCTAAATGTTGGTATGACTGTTTTTGAGGGATGGCTGTTGCTTCAGTCTCTGGTGAGGGCCTCTTTCCCTCAGCTATGACTGTATGTTGAAGGGAGGTGGTAGGTTGCTGTGTCTGGAGTCCCCAGTTCCTTTTCTGTCAGTCCCTTTTAGTGGCCGTGTGTGTAATGGGCATGCTGAGCCTGGTACTCAGCTCTCTTGTGTATGTGAGTTGTGCGTGTGTGCGTGCGTGCGTGTGTGTGTGTGTGTGTGTGTGTGTAAGATCCAATTGTATCAGTTCTTCCCCCTAAATTCTAGCTCCAGAGTCAGAGTAGAAGACCTGATCTCACCCTTTTGTCCTGCACTATGAAAGTCTATGTAATGTTCTAGATTTGGGTGTCTGGCATATAGCAGGTGGGTACTATGTGATTGTGGAATTGAACCAATTGCTCTGATTCTTCTTCCCTCACTCCAAGCCACATGAGGAAATTGAAGAAACACAAATTTCCATCTTTTGGACATAACAGGGATACCCCTAACACCTGCCTCTGACACAGAAAGGGACATGTGTAGATACATACATATGAGCATACATGCACACATACACTCAGATGCCTGGGCACACAGGTACCAGACACAGAACACAGCACAGATGCAGACCCTAGCGGAGACATATGATGGCATTCAAAAGATAATGGTGGCCACTAGCTATCCCCTCTTTTTCCTTGCTCAGACTGGGGGAGCAGCAGAGGCCACCATGATAGGCACATCCTATGGCTTACAGTGCCCAGTGGGACAAACCATTGAACCCTCGTGGGGGCAGTGGTAGGTGAGACGAGGCCACAGCATCACACCTAGCAAAGGGAATGGGAACCAGGAGGAAGGTGAGGGGACCTAAAGCTATTTTCTCATTACTAGGAAGGAGACCTGGGCTCTGACTCAGGATAGATGGGGGGTCAGGGAGGAAGACCATGCATACATGCACACATCCATCTGTCCCCTCAGGGAGACCCTTCCTTGTACTAGGCCCTCAGGAAGGCTTGTGAGCTTGTGAGCAGGCACACCCTGTTTCCTTCACTGACCAGGAGCTGAGCTCTAGACTCCTGTCTAGTCACAGCTCTTCTAGAACTCTCTGTACTCCTCTTCTGTCCTATGTCACCCCAGGTGAACAAGCAGGTCAGAGGTGGCACACTGGCCCCTTTGGCTTTGCTCACTCTGCTTTGTCCTTCAGATTATCACTCAAACTCCCCAGTGAGTGCCGTGAGCCCCTCCTGGACTCTGGCAGTAGGGATCCTCCCCTTTCCTTCTTGACTTTCTCTGTATCACAGCACAGCAGAGTCCAACATGCTTCATGATGAACTTGCTAATTTCGTTGATTGCAAATCTCAAGTGCCTGAGGCCAGGCCTCTGCTGCTGTCAGCTTCCCCATCCTCAGCACCTGGAGGAGGGCCTGGTATACAGGAAGGAGGCTGCTCCTCAGGAGGACTGGAAGACTGTGAGTCGTTCACACTTGGAAGGGAAGGAGGAAGATACACTTGTCTCTAGGGTGGCAGTGGCAGCTTCATTGGAAGCTTCAAGCCCCCGGGAAAGTACAGGTTTGGCAGGGCTCAGCTTCCCCTAGCCACTCTGTGTGGTTCATTTGACAGTGGTCTTGGGTTGGGAAGAGCCTAGAGGCCAGTGGCAAAAGGAACAGACATAGCTACACCACATCTCTACCTCTGCTCACATCTCTGCTTTTCTTGGAGCAAGTTCAGAAGAACCTGGAGAAAGGGCTCAGTCCCTCAGCAGTTTCTTCTGTGGATTGGCTGGAGCTGCTGGGAATGAGGTTGGGGCTTGAGGGGGACATGACATAAGACAGGGGCGGCTTTGCCCCTTTCCTTGCACCTCTATTTATTTAGTTAAACTTGAACAGCCTGGACATAGAACTTAGTATCTGTTGAAGGTGAAGGGGGTCCCACCACCCTGAAAGTCAGCTTCTCTGAGTGGCCTTCCCAGGTTACACCATATGAAAACAACCATCACCCCCCCCTCTGGCTCTAGCTCCATGGCATTGTAGTCACGTGGATGTGGGGAGTTAGGGTTGGCTCAGATCTGATCCTGCCCTGAGTAGAGCAGGGTCAGGTGGTGTCATGGTTAGTGTTAATTATCAACTTGATGGAGATGAGTGTCTAGGTGTGCCTGTCCCGTCATCCTGATTTTATTGAGGTTTGAAGAGCACCCACTGTGGGTGGCACAATTCCCTGGCTTGGAACCTGGAGAAAAGGAGCTGGGAGGCAGCATGTGTTTATGGATCTTAGTTTCCTGGCTGTGGATGTGACGGGACTGGCTGTTCAAGCTCCCCCTGCCTTGACTCTCGTGCCATGATGTCTTGAAGTGTGAGTCAGCATAAATCCCTTCTTCCTTGTTAGGGTATTTTATCATAGCAACAGGAAAAGTAAGTCAGGTGGGCTTGTGATTCTGTAACCACCAGGGCACACATTACCTTTCTGCAGCCCACCCTGCATGGCTACTGTTCTTTCAAATCCAGATGTCCAAAGACAGAGCTGCCTTGAAGGGGCAGGCTCTGGCGTCTCTATTGGCTGAGCTCTTTCCACTGCCCTGAATGTCTTCCCTCCCTGCCTTCAACCCTGTCCTGTTCAGAGTTCTCTGCTTGGGATTCAATGTTGAGCCTTCTACCAGCTGCCTGGCCTTTAGCCCACCCCAGTTTCTGGCTGCCCCAACTTGGTTGGGTTCATCTTGTTACCTCTCTGTGGCCTGCACTGTGTCTGCCCCTTAAACCTGGAATTGGTCTCCATGTCCCCATTACTCCCTTTAGTCTCCTGCCTCTGATGGCTAGCTTCCCTTTCCAGATCAGGATACATCTCACTCAGAAGGACACCCAATTTTCTTCCCAGACCCACCGGGCTGGGACTCTCTTGGTTGCAGGCTGGACTCCAGCTAGGCTGGCCTTGTTTGTGTTGCCCAAAGTTGGGCACTGTTTTTGTTTAAAAGCCTTTGCTTGGTGGTCCCCTCTGCTAGGTCATCTCTTCCTAAGGAATCTTCTCACTGTCTCCCCTGACCTCATCCAGAAAGGCTGTCTTGGTCCCTTGTCTAGGTGACAGCCCTTCCTCTGCCCTTCCCCATTCCATTCTCTGGGGCCATCTCAGGTAGGAACATGGGCTCTTGTTCATTGCATCTTGCTTCCACTAGGACATAGCTTTCCCAAAGGGCCTAGTTGTCTGTGGTTCATCCTGAGATCCCTAGTACTGACAACAGTACCTAGTGAAGCCTAGCATGGAGTGAGTACTTAGTAAGTGTGTCACGGTGAATGAATGAATGATCTTTTTAGAACCAAAGTTTACCCTCCAGTAACATCTTGCAGGAAATGCTTTTGTGAATAACCCTATTGGAAGGATGATGGGGGCAGCAGGCTGCCCCAGCACCCTAGGCTGCCTTTTACTTCTGCAGTAACATAAGGTCCTGTGGTAGTTTGCATATGCTTGACCCATGGGAAGTGGGTCAATTAATTCACTAATTAAGTGGGGGAGCACGATTATCAGGTATGACCTTGTTGGAGTAGGTGTAGCTTTCTTAGAGGCTTCTTAGAGGAAGTGCGTCACTGTGGGGGTGGGCTTTGAGGCTCCTGTGCTCAGGCTCCATTCAGTGTGGAACAAGAACCTCCTCCTGTCTGCTCTTGGATCAAGATGTAGAACTCTTCCAGCACCATGTCTGCCTGCAAGTTGCCACATTTCTGGTATTGATGATATTGGACTGAACCTCTGAAACTGTAAGCCAGTCCCAACAAAATGCTTTCCTTTATAAGAGTTGCTTTGGTCATGGTATCTCTTCACATCAGTGGACCCTAACTACGACAGGTCCCCAGTCTTTCCCCAGAGAGCTAGCCCTCGGGCAAATTCTGTCCCTCTTCCAGTCTATCAAGTGCCAAGTGAGCTAAGGTGGTGGGTTTGACTGACCTAGGCTCTGAGCTGATTCAGGCTACACCTACCACCAGATGAGACCCACCCACCTTGCTGGCTCTCAGTAATTCAAGGCTTCGCTGCTTGCTTTGTCCCTGATAATATTTCACCATGACTTACTCCACACTCATTTTCCTGTCCAGATACTCCCTTGGTCTCTCAGTGAAGCACATTACTGAACCCTGTTTCCCCATCATGCCCTGTGCTGGATGCTGGGGTAAAGAAGTGCATGGGTCAAAGACTAAGAGACTTACATCTTGCCAGATTGTAGTGTGTGGTGATAAGGAGATGGAGATACAGACGGAGGGTGAGAGGAGCCTATGAGGGGCTTTGAACCAGAGAGAATGTAGGAGGCCAGGGATTGATCTAAAGAAATCAGCACTGCCTCCCAGCCTCCCTGGCTGCATAGATTGACAGGAGTGATGGCTTTGACCTTTCCAGAGCCATGTTGTCTAGCTCAGACTACCATGTTATATAGCTCAGGGCCAGCACACCCACACCATCCTAGGCTGCTGCATAGTTTTGATGGATTTTCATGGGAAATAAGACTAAAAATCCTGTGTCTATTTTTCCTTAATGAGTGACATCTAATAAAAACCAGGTATGGCTGCTCATGCCTTTAACCCCAGCACTGGGGAGGTAGAGACAGGTGAATATCCATAAGTTTGAGGCCAGCTTGGTCTACAGAATGAGTTCCAGGACAGCCAGGGCTACACAGAGAAACTATGTCTTGAAAACAAAACAAAACAAACAAAAGGAATCGGAAATTTAAGGTTGTGGTGGTGTGAATATGCTTGGCCCATGGGAAGAACACAATTAGCAGGTGGATGTGGCCTTATTGGAGGAGGTGTGCCCTTGTTAGAGGAAGTATGTCACTGTGGAGGTGGGCTTTGAGGTCTCTATGCTCACATCCTCCTCCTGGCTATCTTTGGAACTGTATGTAGAACTTCTGACTCTTCCAGCACCATGCCTGCTTGCAAGCTGCCACACTTCCTGCCACGATGATAACAGACTGAATCTCTGAAGCTGTAAGCCAGCCCCAATTGAATGTTGTCCTTATAAGAGTTGCTGTAGTCAATGGTGTCTCCTCACAGAGATGACGCCCTAACCAAAACAGAAGCTGGTTGAGTCTATATAGTAAGTTAAAGGCCAACCTGGGCTACATGAGAAAAGAAAAGGGGTATTTATTCCATGGCTTTCACTGTCTTTAGCTGGGATGGAGTCAGCGTGGCTTAAACAGCTGAAAACATTTCCTGTGTCATCCTTTGCAGAAAACATCTGCTCATTAGTTATATATGCTCTAGAACCCCTGCATTGCTCAGTGAACTCAAGTCAAGCCTTTGGTTCCATGGGACACAAATCCACTCTCCATGCAGGGGCAAGGTGAACCTGTACCCCAGATACTTCTCTCTTTAACTCTAAGGAATCAGAGACTCAATACACCAGAGCATGCTCCAGAGGAATCCTGTATTCCATGAGAGGTACTTATTGAGTAACTATTATATTCTGGGTCCGGTACTGAATGAGACAAAGTGCCTCCAGGTGCTTCCTGTCTGGCTGATGAAGTGTAATGCCCTCATTGTGATTGGCCAGGTGAAGGGGGGGGGGAGGCCCAGGTGTGTGTATCCTAGGGTGGGGCTTGGCTTTAACCCCTGACTTCCATATTCAGGTCTTATTTCTATCACACCTGGCCAGCTGTCTCTAAGACACCTTCCCCCTCCCCTGCCGCAATGCCTGCTCTTACTGGCACCAGGGACTGTCTCACATGTCCATCCTGGCCTTCCTACTACTCAGTGTAGGCTGAGTATCCAGCAGGCACCCAATGCATATTTATTGCATTGGCTGATTCCAGATACAGTAATAGGTAATGACTGACATCCAAACAGCTCTGTGGGAATTCTGCTGAAAATCAAAATCTTGAGGGAATTCAGAAAAGGCAATGATAACTCTCTTATGATCTACCTCCCTCCCCAAGACTCCCTTCCAACTACCTGGGCTTGGTGGCACACGCCTTTAATCCCAGCACTTAGGAGGCAGAGGCAGGCAGATCTCTGAGTACAAGGCCAGCCTGGTCTTCAGAGCAAGTTCCAGGACAGTCAGAGTGACCCAGAGAAACCCTGTCTTAAAAAACAAAAACAAAAACAAAAACAAAAACAATAAATAACTGGACATGGTGGCATGTGCCTTTAATCCCATCCCTTGGGAGGCAGAGGCAGGTGAGTTTGAGGCCAGCCTGGTCTATAGAGGGAGTTCCAGGACAGCCTTGGCTGTTGTACAGAGAAGCCCTGTCTCAAAACAAAAACAAAAACAACAGCAACAAACAAACCCCAAACCAATAAATAAGTAAATAAATAAACAAATAATCTATAAATCATGTTCTGCTCTCACTCTGTCTCTTTCTGGCTGCCTGGACAGGTCCACTTTCCACAGACTTTTCAGGCGAACTGGACTTCAGGTTGACCTGCAAGTTGCCACCTCTGATATGAATAGTTATTCTTGAAAGTCAGGAGCAAGTCAGGTAAGAAAATGCCTCCTACAGCTTTTTCATCAATGGGATCTGGGGTGATGCTAACTGGAACACAGTTGGTGAGGGGAAGAGGAGAGGCACCCAGGAAAAGAGGTGGGGGCAGCAGTTCCTGGGACTCTGTAAGCAACCCCCCTCCATGGAGCCCAGCCACCTGAGAGCCATCAGCATCAGCATGGCTGTCCCAGGCCTCAAGGACCCTCAGCTCCTCTCTGGGAAATCCCTCTCAATAACTAACAAGGTCTGTGTTGGTTTCTGGGGATGCTCCAGAAATTTCCTTGGGGCTTCAAAAATGCTTTCTCTTGATAATATGTCTCAGGGGGACTTAAAGATCATAGCGGCTACACCAGGATTTAACTTTGACTTGACTTGTGGGGGAAGGAAAAATTCTCTCCCCTCTCTCTTTAGTGCAAACTGGTTTCATTATTATTTGAGAGCAATATTTTCTGAGTTTCTATTCTGTGCTGTGCCCTGTGCTGGAAGAGAATGTCTCTTCTTTGCAGAACGGGGGGATGTTACCCAACAGACAAGGCTATCCCCTTTTCCCACCCCCCCCCAGAACCCCTGAGAAAGAGGGGGTGGCTTCCTGGAGGAGGTGAGGTTTCAGGAGAGATTTGGGGGAAGAGTAGGAGTTGGCCAGTCAAGAGGGAGCAGCAGTTTCCTGCCCTCTGCTGTAACCAGGGTACCGAGTAGGCCTGACCTTTGATCCTCAAAAGGAACAAACTGAGGGACCCTTCAGCTGAAGGGAGATTAAAACACCGTGTGTGACTCACGGAGAAAATACTCTGCGGTGTCAGCTTCGTAGTCTGCGTCTTCTGGAAAGTGGTCGATTTGCTTGCACAGACCTTTGAAGTTCCCTGCAAGATAATGCAGAAGGAGCTAGTGAGTGCTGGGTTGCATGGCTCAGGACCCACCTGCCCTTCCTGGACCCTACAATCTTCCCAAGATCTTCCCAGGTACATTTGCCCTGGATCACAGCACGCCCGCCCGACAGTCCTGAGCACAGAGCTGAGGCTCAGAATCAACCCCTGTCTGCCCTCCCCACCTCCCTCACTGCCTTCTGCGGAGCCCAGGCTTGATTCTGGGTTGGGACTATGCTGAGAGGGGTGGGGGATGGGCTCAGCAGGCCAGCAGGGAGGTGGGGTGTTGCAGCTTCGCAGGGAGTCACCCAGTTCTTTGTAAGCCACAGATTCTTTCCCAAGAAGGCAGACCCTTGATTGACAGGACAGACAACTCCTTAAAGAGGATACACCCTCTGCACTGGTAGGGAATTCACTTCCCAGACACACTCACATTCATCATGATCCTCCTGTCATAGCCTTCCAAGCCCAGGGTCACAGGTCTGAGCTGCCATGCTAGTTTTTAGTTTGTGAAGCACAGCTCAACATAGCAACGAGGCACCCATGTGAGAAGCGTTATCAACCCATTTCACAGATGAAGGAACTGAATCTCAAGCACCTCGGGACTAGGAACAGATTAGCAGGCTGGAACAGAGCTCAACAAGGACTCCGATGTTGGCCTTTGTCTCTAGACTTTTGCTTGTTGAGGACTGGTCCTGGGCAAGTGCCAGGACAGGGTCCAGTAGCCTGTCAGCAGCGTTCACAGAGAGTGAGGAGCCATGGGGGGAAGGGACCTATGGACAGACTGACAGCTGGGATTCAGTGTGCAGGCAGTGTCACCTTTGGCCCTGGTCTGCTCTGTGCATGACCCAGCACTGTCCCCAGCAGCAATGGAGACAAGACTGGTTCCAGTCCAGTCCCAGTTCCAGCAGGAAGGATGGCCCAGACTGCCTTGTCCAGCTCAGTTTTCATTGCTTGACTCAGTTTTTCTGTTGGAGTGTGCGCACACACACACACACACACGTTCTGAACAGTTGGTGGAGTAGTTAGTGTGGTGACTGATGGGGGACTAACAAGCTGATCAGCCACTGTGTTTTTCTATGACAGTTGCTAGAATCACCTGATAAATACAGTCCCTAGTAACTCAGCAATAAAAAACTTAAATTTATTTTCTATGTTTTATTTATTTACTTTTAAGACAAGGCCTCACTCTGTGAAGCCCAGGCTGGCTTGGAAGTCACTATTTAGTCCAGACTGGCCTTCAACTCATGACAATTCTGCCTCTGTCTCTCTGATGCTGAGCTAACAGATATGACCCACCAGCTGGGCAGTGGTGGTGCACGCCTTTAATCCCAGCACTTAGGAGGCAATGGCAGGTGGATTTCTGAGTTCAAAGCCAGCTTGGTCTACAGAATGAGTTCCAGGACAGCCAGGGCTACACAGAGAAACCCTGTCTCACAAACAAACCAAAAAAAAAAACAAAAACAAAAAAAGAAAAAATAAAACCCCAGATATGACCCACCATGCCCAACTTAGCAAATTTTTTCTTATAGAGTCTGAAGTTCACACACATATACACACATATACCCATGCATACACACACATGTACACACACATGAACATATATGCACACAGACATATGCATATATGCACACATGCATATGCACATGTGTACAGTCATGCACACTGATGCATACAGACATATACAAACATGCACACAAAAGTGCACATGCATATGCACACATACTTATATACACATATGCACATTCATATACACAAACGTATACACACACATGTGCACACATATGTACAGACACAAAGGTACATGCGCACACATACATACACGTGCACACATACACACATACATGAACACACATACATACATACACACAGAAGCGCACACATGAAGAACACAGTGGGCCTTATGGCTACTTAACCTAGCTTTGTAAGACCAAAATCAATCCACAATTACTAATACAGAACTATAGAAATGATCCCTGAAAAATATTCTTTGGATCTGTAATTTCTCTAAAGGTTTTGGTGTTCCTTTCTTCAGCCTCCTGCATTTAAGGGTGCTATCAAGAGGCCTGTACCACCTGATACCTTATTCCCAGTATCCAGGCTCGTGCCTCCTCTTTTTATCCACTAGGGAGGCCCTGCAAGAGTTGCTTAACTTCCTCCTTCTCTTTTTCAGTGCCAAACCCCAGCCCCGCTGAAGTGCTTTTCAAAGCACTTTCAATTTCTTTTCATTTGATCTGACAAATATTTCATCAGTACAACTCTGTGACAGGCGACTGTTTGAGGACTATGCACCGGAAATGCAGAGAGCTCCTGAGACCAAGGTCCTAAGAGCATGGGACAGTTGCGCCTGGAGCCCAGGGCTGGAGGTGAGAGCTCCCGGTGTCCCACCCAAGGGCCCAACACTTCCTTCTGAGCCTTATCCATATAAGCTTCCTGCTTGATGCTTCTTCCTGTGCTTCACCCCTGCTTGGCCTGGTGACTCCTAGCATAGGGCCAGGCATGAGAGAAATGCCCAGAGGATGAGAGCGGGGCCCATGAGGTGTGGAGAGCCTGCCCTCCCCTTCAAGGCCCATGTCTGGGTGGCCGCCTCCCACCCATTTCCTGGTGGTTGTTACAGAGAGTTGTAAGCTCAGTCCTGTGTTCTCACTCACTCCTTTCAGCCTGGGCCTCTAGAAGCAGCAGCGAGAACAGTGAAAGTTTCTCCTTGGCTCCCCTTTTCCCAGGAAAGCATGCTTATCATCCTGACCGGTCCTCACTGTCCATATTGGTGCCTCAGTGCCTTTCACCCCCATCTACAAACTCAGAGCACCAGGCAAGCCCATGCATGACATCCTAGAGTCACCCAGTTCTATATTTTGTGCCTTTTCCTTCCCAAGGTTTGAAAATGCAAGTAACGTCTAACTCTCCAACTTGTGCACCTTCCCAGACTCACAAGGAAAATCATGAATCTTTAACAGGCCATTCTCTGCCCTCTATCTCTGGCCTCACTTCCCACCTACCTCCCCCTTCATGGGGCATCTGTCTTCTCAGCTGCGGTGTGTCCTTCTATACACTTGCTTGTCTTGTTGCCTGAGCCTCACCGAACCCGTTTAATTTCCTCCTGCCTTGTGCTAGCAGTGGTTCTCAACCTGTGGGTCGGGACCCCATCAGATACCCTGCCTATCAGATACGTACATTACTATTCAGAACAGTAGCAATGCTATAGTTATGAAGTAGCCAAGAAATAATTTTATGATTGGCGGTCACCACAACATGAGGAACTGTATTAAAGGGTTGCAGCATTAGAAAGGCTGAGAGCCACTGTGCTAGAGGGTCTGCCTCTGGCTGGTCACACTGCGCTCTCTCTCTCTCTCTCTCTCTCTCTCTCTCTCTCTCTCTCTGTGTGGTGATGGTACACAGGGTTGGACGGCAGCACTGACGGTGTCTGGGCTTCCCCTCTACCGGTTATTTCTAACTTCCCGATGTGGTGAAAAGAGGAATCCACTGGAGAAGGGTGATTTGGGGAAGGATTTTTTTGCCTAGGAGCTGGGAGGGGGATGGACCAGGCTGCCAGGTATGTGTGTGACCTGGCCTGTGACCACTGGCTTGAAAGTTGCTTTTGAGGTTCTTTGATCTTCCCTGGCACCATCCAGGGTGCAGGTAAGGATACAGCTGGGGGAGATGCTTTGACTAGGGGTGGGCTTTTTTGTGACACATTTAGTGTGTGTGTGTGTGTGTGTGTGTGTGTGTGTGTGTGTGTGTGTAGATGAAGCTGAGGTCCTGAGGGTACTGGGCAGCTGAAGCCTTGTTTAGATGGGAGTTGGGTGAAGTGCTTTTGGGGGTGAGGGGACATGGTAGTCAGAGAGTGGGATGTGACAGAGTGTGGAGGGCTGGGGTGACTGTCATGCCAAGGCCAAGGTGTTTAAGGGGGAGGAGGGGATGCCTCAGAAAGTGCGTGGTAACAGGGAAGATTGTACAAAGGAGTTCTCGAGACGAGACAAATGCTTCCTCTTTAGTTTCCCCACACGCCGCGTGTGTTAGGAAACTGCCTACCCAGTGAAAAGTCGATGTACAGATGATACATCAAATTATGCTAATGGGCCCCAAATCATCGGGTGGTTTTTAGAAATTATTGGTGTGATCTTTGGTTGATGAGGCTTCTGTGGACTCAATGATGGCCCTGTCTGGCCACGCATTGACATAGGGAGCCTCAGCAGATGCTTCCCAACCTCCTGGTTGGAAGAAGAGTGCTTGGTCACAGTCAGTGTGGTTCCCTTCCTTATCTATGGCTCTGTGGAACTGGCCTCTGGGAGCCACAGCCACAGGAGGCCTGGCCTCAGAATGGATGATAGCACCAGAGCCAATGGGGAGTGCGCATGTGTGTGTGTGTGTGTGTGTGTGTGTGTGTGTGTGTGTGTATGTGTCTGTGTTGTGTGCACACACACATGTGCATATAGGACAGCTTAGAAGAAACATCCTCGCCAGTGGTAGGGAACACAGCCAGGAGCTACATACCATGCTCACTACCTCTTGGGGCCACAGGGACTGGAGCTACTTCAGATCCTACAGAACTGAGGGCTTGTGAATAGAGTGCAGCCCTTGGCCTGTCTTTGGGAGGAGGGGTGGAAAGATAGTGTCACCTAGCCCTTCTGTCCTCTCTGCCTGTCCTATCCTGGAGTCCCCCCTACCAGCTGCCTCCTTTTAGTTATTGGGAGCAATTAGTGCAGAAGCACAGCAGGATTTCAGTATTCAGCCACTAGGGCAGCAAACACCCCTATACAGCAGGTTCAGGTTCTTGAAAGTGAGGTGGCCAGGGCCAGTCCCTGGAGGGAGCATCTAATGGATTTAGAATCTCCTAGAACAATTTTTAGATTCCTCCAGGAGTAGGAGGAAGCAGCCTAGAGCTATGTTCTTAAGAGGGTGAAGGAGTGAAGGGGCTAGAGAGAGGAGGGGAGTCTCAGAGGCTGGAGAGTTAGGGAGGAGGCTGAGGCATGGTCTGCAGATAGTGAGCATCAGCGAGGAGCAGAGGAACACAAAGAGAAGAGGAGAGTCTAAGGAGTTTTGTCCTCATTGGGACACACGTTCCAGAGGGCACTAGGACAAGGACTGTGGCAGCTGGGGCGTTGGGCTGGGTCAGCCTAGAGAATGGAGAGATGTAGGAGACAGGCAAGTAAGGAGTGAGCAGGCATGTGAAGGCATAGATAATGGTGTGCCTGGTGGTCCTGAGCAGTGATGAGGCTGTGAGGGGCAAGGAACAGAGCCCAGGGTGTCCGGGAGTCCTAGCTTCTGATCCAGGGCTGGCACAGAGGCTCGCTGGGAGTGGGTGCTAGAAATGCTCCATCTACATGGATCTACATGGATGTTTCTCACATAGGAAATACAAATGGACACATCATGAGGGGAGCGGGGAGTGGTGTGACTTGGTTTTCCTGAGGCTAGCCTCGGGCCCATCACATCTCCTCCTGTTTGACCATCATCAAGCTCGTGGTTGGAATGGCCCCAGACAGATCAGGTACTCAAAGAACTTGTGGTCTTAGCCCACCTTTGACTTTATTCTAAGTTGGCATCATGCTGGGGCAGCCATGGTGGAGTTGGGTACTGGGATGGCTGAGGTAGACTTCACCTGATCTCTGTGGGTTCCCAGGGCACAGACAAGAAAACCCCAAAGCAGAAAATACAGCGTGTAGAGGGTAGTGCGTCATGTATTTTGTTTGAGGGATATGCAAAGACTGTTGGGAGCATAACCCTTCCGCTAACATTTATGCAGCACCAACTGTATACTATACTCTTTGTAACTTGCTGAGGAAAAGAAACATAGTTTTGTTCTCAGGGACTTGAAGGCTTTGGTGTGAGACAGAAAACTTGTTGTGGAAGGGCACCCACTGCTGGAATGTTGGGGGGGGGGCAGCAGTACTGGAGAAGAACCTGAAGGCAGGGGTGTGTCACGATCCATTTGCTCAGGATCAAGGGATCACTTCGTAGTTCGTATCTCTGCCTAGGTCTCAAGAATTTAGCGCCCATTCTGATGAAGGAGTTTACACCAAGAATCTCCATCTGCTATAAGTCTTGTCCCCTCTCCGAGCTACCCCACCCCAGAGCCTGCAGTTAAGCCTTTTGGAAACACACGACAAATGGGGGTGTGTGTGAAAAGCTGTACAAAGATGGGTGACCAGTAGAGGAGTAACGAGGGCAGGAGGTGGCTGGACAAGGGACAGAGAGTTCCCACCCAGACCAGTCTGACCCAGAGAGGAGATAACTCACCTCTGCTAGAAAGGTGAGGGGAGGGACTCACAGCAGCTGTGAAGGATTACTCAGCCAAGGGGCTCAGCAGCCAGAAATCTCCATAGGGGGAACCTCCCTGATCCTAAAGCTGTGCACTCATGCCAAGTGGAGGCTGGAGCCTGGGACTGCCAGGAACTTCGTGGGTCCCCTGGAATTCAGGCTTGCTGGTATTAAGTGGTTTAAATGGCGGTTTTAGCAGCTCCATAAAAACACCATCAGCTGCCTTTTTTTCTGGAGGTACAATGAGCTTCTGGTAAACCTGGTCATTAGGGGCGGCGGGTGCTGGTTTATTTTCACACATGCATGAGTTGTCTAAAACAGCAGAGCGGGGAGGGGCGGGAAGCACAGGAGGAGCCAGGGGGAGGCTGTCCAAGTAATTTTTTAAGTGAAGTAAATGAAGGGTTTGGTGGGAGCTGCTTGCTCTCTGTTTTCAACCTCGTTGGCTCCTGGCCTTTTTTTTCTGACAGGGCCCTCCCTGGAAGTGAGATTTTGAGAGACCACAGGAGATGGCAGCCATGCATGACTGGTACTTCTTTAGCTCCTAACATAGCCTGGGTACCAGCTGGTGTGGATGTTTCTTATCTCATGTGGCAGTATGTGAGTTTGCTCATTTGGATTTTCATTCATTCATTCATTCATTCACCCATTCACTCAGTGGGTAATTCTCAGTTCTGGCAGCTGCCAAGTGCTGGGCAGTTTCTGGGTAGGGTCACTGTGGTCTGCTCTGCTTTCCCTTGTTTGCTCCTTGTTTGCTCTTTCCTACTCTCTGCAGCTCTCAGCACTGACTGCATCTAGGGACAGTGGCTCACACACTGTCCCGTTGCATCTGGTCCTGATTTTTTATTGCCATAAAGATCCTTTTCAGTTCTTTTCATGGGATGTGTGTGATGAGGTTGGAACCCTGGACTCAGAATGATCTGGCTTCTGAGACCTGGCTCCGTCAGTGATCAGCTGTGTGAATCTGAGCAGGGTATACGACCACCCTCTGCCTTAGTTTCCTTTGGGTAAGGAAGCAGCATTAAGCCTTGTGGAGATCTTGGGGTCATCTCTTAGGACTTGTTGAGATAACAGAAGTGAGGGTCCCTAGTTCCCAAGCACCCAGTAAATGCTGCAGTCTCTCTTTCCTCCTCCTCCTCTTCCTCTTCCTCCTCCTCTTCCTCTTCCTTCTCTTTTTCCTCTTATTATTCCTCTCTCCTCCTCTTCTTTTCGCCTTATCTTTCTTGAGGCACAGTCAATATGTAGCCCAGGCTAGCCCTGAACTCACAAATCTCCTTCCTCAGCCTTCTGAGTGCTGACACAATAGGTGTTTGTCTCCATGTCTGGGTCTATGCCTTCCTTGAATGACACTTTTAATTGTCCTTAGCTGAAAAGACCATTTTCTTCTCTGAGCTCCTGGGCAGTTCTCAGTAGGTTCAGGAATTTCCCAGAGTCATCTCAGATGGACAGGGAGGGGCCAGAGCACTGTGCTTCTCATGAGTCCCCAGGTGATACCCACACTGCAGGGATCCCAGTGGACAGACTTGGGCCTGGGTGACAAGGGATATTTTGTACGTGCTTTGATCTTGTTCTGTCTTGGTATTATTGGAAAACAGTGTCACATCTGTAATTTCAAGGGCAGACTGTCTCTTAGGTTTCTCTGAAGATACCATATTTTCCTTGACTTTAAGATGCTCATGTGTGCCGGGCAGTGGTGGCACATGCCTTCAATCTCAGCACTTGGGAGGCAGAGACAGGTGGATTTCTGAGTTTGAGGCCAGCTTGGTCTACAGAGTCAGTTCCAGGACAGCCAGGACTATACAGAGAAACCCTGTCTCGAAAAACCAAAAAAACCAACCAACCAAACAACCAAACAGAAAAACAAAAAAAAACCCCAAAACAAAAAAACCCAAGATGCTCATGTGTACATTTCACTATTGTTGGGTCCATTGAATGTGGAATGTGGCTTTTGGCTCTGGGGCTGGATGGCTCACTGTTGAAGAGCTGTGGCTGCCTTCTAGAGAACCTGGGTTTAGTTCCCAGCACCCACACAGGACTCACAACCATCTGGGACTCTACTACCAGGGGATCTGACATGCTCTTCTGACCTCTGAGGGCAACAGGCATCCACAGGGTGCACATACATACATGCAGACAAAACACTTATACATACTAAATAAAAATAAATAAATCTAGTTATTTTTTCTTCTGGGAAAAGTTTATGAAACACATTAAGAAATCCATGAGTGTGCATATACGCACCTAAGTGGGAAGACAGCACAGGACTCGTTTCTGTTTGTCTAAACAATAAGCATCATGTCAGACACTAGATCCCTGGGGTGTGGAGTTCCTGTGCTTCCATTGTTAGAAGTATATTCAGCATAACTGAGATGTGTGTGCATGTCACACCCAGCAGTTCCTTCAGAAACGAGGCTTGAGGAAACCCCCATGTGAAGGGACAGGAAGACTCCGGTAGAGTGTCTCTAACAGCCCTGCTTGTCACTGAAGCAAACCAGGAGTCAACCACCTTTGCTATCTATCACCTTGTAGTTCAGGAAACATAACAGGCAGCAATGAGAGTGGATGGGCTCTGCGTGTCACACATGTGAAGCAGACAGGTTCCACAAACAGCAGAGTTGACACCCCCAAACTAGGCTGCATGTATACCCCACACGCCTGTGTCTGTACCTGTGCCATTCACAATAACCAAGTGGTGGCTTCAGCCCAGATGTGCATCCTCGGATGGTGGATAAGCGTGGTATGGAATGTGCCGTGTGATGCGGATGTACGGCGGACTCTTATTTGGGCGAGAAAAAGAAGGAAACGCTGTGGCTTTCAGGAAGATGGATGACCTTTGAGATCATCAGATTGACTGAAATAAGACAGGTGCAGAGTGACTGAAAGGCAAGAAAGAGGTGGCCCTGGATGGGGAAAGGGAGGAGACAAGAGGAGAGACTGGGAGGGAGGTGTGAGCACAGTGTGTGTGCAAACACCATAACGAAACACCTAGTTTTGTTACCATTGGTATATACCAGTAACAAACAAACAAACAGACCAACAATCTGAAACTAAACAATTGAGGACTCAGTTGGTAAAGTGCCTGTCATGCAAGTATGAGGACCTGAGCTTGGATCCCCAGGACCTATGTCAAATCCAGGTGTAGGGGACAGACACAGGCACTTCCCTGGAGCTTGCTAGTTGAACCAACTGGTGACCTCTGAACTCAGTGAGAGGACCATCTCAAAAGCTAAGGTGGGAGAATCAGGTATGGGGGGCACACTTTTAATCCCAGCATTGGGAGGTAGAGGCAGGCGGATCTCTTCAAGTCGGAGGCCAACCTCCAAGTGAAGGCTACAAGTGAAACCTGTTATTTATTTATTTTTTTAAAATTAAAACTAAGGCAGGGAACAGTTAAGGAAGACACCCAACATTGACCTCTGATTTCCACACACATGTGTACACATGGGCACATGCATGGCAGTACATGTGCAGACTACGACACATTCACACACACACACATATTTAAAACATTTAAAATTGAATCTATCATAAAATTAAACTACAGGAAGATCTATAATGGTTGTATTTTCTCAAAAACAAAAACATGTATGGCTGATTTATAGACAGTCTAGAAATACAGGCTGCCCATGGGTTTCCATAGGTGATTGGTTCCAAAACCTCCCATGAATACCAGCTCAGAGAATGCCAAGACCCTTCTAATTGTAAATCTAGAGAGAGAGGCAGGGGGATGGTAGCCATTGAACTCAAGATGTACTTATGAGGGACAGGGGGAGGGTTCTTAATGACTTCAGGGTGTCAGGGCTGCTCCATCTTTTGACCTGTGACTAGCATGTCAGTCTCATTGTGTCAGTCTCTATCCTTGATGTGGCAGACATGGATGGCTATATGTCAGCCCCCTGTTGTCTACATCTTTCCAAGACTTGCCTTGACACATGGCTTCCCCGACTTTTGTTCCCAGCTTCCCTTGCAGTTAAGGGTGGCCAAGTGATTTGATTCTGTCCAATGAGATATAAGCAGAGATAACTTCAGGAAATGTCCTTCAGGGTAAGGATGGGCCTTTGTCAGCCCTTCTCTCTGAGCCTGTGCTCTGGCTGCCATCTTGGACCTCCCAGGCAGACTTGAGAATGGGCAGTGGTCTCATAGTAGGATGAGATAGTTTATCTGGGCCTCACTATCATGAGGTGTTCTCCTAGCCCGGGAAAGCTTGCCTTCAGAATTATTCAATGGGAGAGAAATAAGCTCTCTTCTAGTTAAAAGAAACACTTTATAGCCAAACAAGATCTTAGAGATTATGCAAGAAGCTCCTGGAGATGGTAGTCAGATCACATGCTGCAGGCTAGGCAGAGGTGGGGCTTGTGTGTACACACAAAGAGAGAGGTCAGCCTGGGGCTTTGCTCTCCCACAACATGTGGGTTGATAAGAGTCTGATCTCAGCAAGACCAAGAACTTGGAGGGTTCAGGATTCTGAACTTTGAGATCTCAAATATAGCCTGGGGGTGGAGTTGACTCTGAACTGGCCCCCAAAGAACAGGAATGAGTTCACATCGTGGGTAGCTGAACTCCAGACAACCTCAGACCCCACTCTGAGGAGGTGAAGGGGATTCACTCAGGGTAGGAGGTCACTCACTAAATCTGGCATTGTTATAGGCATGAAGGAACACTAGGCCACTTTTCTCCACACAGGGTTCCATTCTATTCAGCGCCTACCACTGGAGGGCGGCGATCACTGGCGCTTACTGTTCAGGCTGCTGCCTTAGTCTGTGCCCCAGCTATAATGTGGCACCTCCCTGGACCTCTGCCTCCTAAACTCTGAGACTGGCAGACCTACCTGATGGGATTGTAAGAACTGCATGAAACCTTACATCGCAAGGGCTCCACACAGAGCCTGTCACCTAGCAGATGCTCCACAGTGGTAGGGTGGACACTTGGAGTTCTCCTCAGCCAGCTCATGGTGGGCTGGAGGAGGCTAGTGATCACAATGCTAGGTGCCTAGGGAGTTCTCCAGTCAGCTGCAGGACCTGTGAACACTGACATCTTATGAACAGGCCTGTTCAGATGTTTCTGTTAATTCCAGAGTCCCAAGACAAATGCTGTTATGTATCAATGGCCTGAGATCCATCATGGGAGGCTGTGGGTTTGGCAGCTGTGGCCTTGCAAGAGAGATAGAGTCTGCCATGCCCCTGTTCTTCCTCCATTTTTCCTCCATTTTAAATAACTGTTTCCCCTTTTGAGCATGAAGCTATCTCAGAGCACTTCAGTGACAAGTGACTTGGTCTACTAAGGAATCCAGGCCAGACAGCTAAACACTTCAGATCCTAGAGTTAACAATGGGTTACATTATATCTTAAGTCAAACATTCTACCAACTTGTTGAAACACCCCTTGTCCTTTTAAAACTAAAAATACAGGCCATCCATCTTTCAATTCAATATTTCAGCTACTCCTTAAAAGGAATTTTTTTTTGAGACAGAGTATCACTACATAGCTCAGGCTAGCCTTAAACTTACCAGCTTCCTGCCTCAGGCCCACGAGTGCTGTGATTTCAGGTGGGAGTCACCATGCCTGACTGAGTCAGTCTCTCTCTCTCTCTCTCTCTCTCTCTCTCTCTCTCTCTGTGTGTGTGTGTGTGTGTGTGGTGTTGTACTGGTAGGATTATTTAGGACCTAATGAGTTATCGAGTATAAACTTGGCCTGATGAATGAACCTCTGAGTTAACATGATCTGAGTTGTGATCAGGATAGTACCCTGGTGCTTGAATGGGAACAAGACTTGGAACCACAACCTAGATTTCTCCAAGGATAGAGAAATGCTAGAGGTCTTCCCTTGCTTAATCTGCCCCAAACTTCAGACCATGGACTCTCTTCAGTTCATTTCCACTGCTCTGTGTATTCATCAGAGAGTTAGGCCCTGGTCAGACACCACCCACACCACTGGTCTTTATGGGGGTGGCAGCTTATACAGTGAGGACCCAAAGCCTGGGATGCCCATCTGACCACACTCTCTGTTCTTTAGGACTTTCCTCAAAGATAAAAATTTCATTCTGGAAAGAAGCTCATTAAGACATAGGCTGTTCTAAAGGGAGGCAAACCATCCCACCTTGCAGGAACACTCCTTAAACCGAAGAAGTAAACAACCCAAAGGCTTCAGGAAGTCCTTAAAAATGGCCAGACTCACTGGACCACCAAGCATATAGAAGCAGCAAGGATTGCTGAGAGACACTCTCAGACAAGCTGAGCTGTGTGGGAGCATCAGAGAGGAGCCCAGCTGCCTGAAAGAGGCTTGGGCATTCTCTAACTTGATGAACTGCCTGCAGGCTGTGCAGTGTGGTCTGATTTCCACTTTTCATGAGCTGTCACCCATGCTGGGGTGGGTTTTAGTGATGCAGCTGTCTCTGAGTCATTTCTGTTCCTCTAAGTAGCCCCTCACCTATCTTCTGGTAACCACAGTAAAATTCATTGGCTCACCATGCTGGACTCTGGTGGAAGTCATACTTTAGTCTGTTGTTGGTATCCTATTTGGAGGAAGCAGACATCTGTTCTTCCCAGGAATTGTGTCACATAGCACTCTCAGGCCAAGGACACCCACCTGCTCACAAGCCTCCAGGGTTTGCATGGCCTCCTGCACAGGGCTACGCTCAGCAAGGCTGAGGGATTCCATTTTTCTGACCCCATTTCTGTTGCCTTCTTTTCCAGATGAGGGAAGCTCTTGCCTCTTCTCTACCTAAAACATTTGTTTCCTCCAGAAGACAGAGCTGGGAGTCTCGGGTGGCATGCACAAGCAGAGCTGGGACTACGTGAGGTGCCTAGGGTGCAGACTTTAAGAAGTGAACATCTATTTTGCTCTCTGTCAGCTCCCTTAGCCTGGCTGTGTGGCATAGAGATGCTGAGTTAGTATGTGGGTAAGTGATAGGGTATTGAGCTACCCATCACTAGGGGGTTCTAGCAGAAGGTGTCTGCCTA